>JARHVA010007598.1:420000-455000 GCA_037957365.1 Torreya grandis | reverse complement strand
TACTTGATGTACCATCATGCAATAAATCAATTTACTGGTCTAGGCTTTTTTGTCAAAATTATGGAATCTATGAAAGCCAAATTTCCCCCAAATAGGATGGATGGGAATGGGTGGAAGGAAGCCCAACATAAAAAATTTATAAAACAATCACTATAAATATTATAGGTTAATTTAAACCATTGAATAATAATGATAAGGATGGTGATACAAAGGAATTCCTAGATCCCACTATAGAAGATAGTGCTGCCGAAAAATAAATTCAGAATGTACCTTATTTGTATTTGGGACAATAATATCCTTCTCAATGTTGTTATATGGAGGGAAGTGAAGACTTAGATGGTGGTAATCAAATATATGATAATAAATTTGAAAAATAAGAGATTAAAGACCAATATTCTAAAAACTCAAACGTAAAATAAAAATCTATGAACTACATGTTGATAATCTATAGGACATAATCACCTTAGCAGAAAATCACATTTAGGTGCATAAAAGATTTATTAAACATCTTGTGAAATTCAATGTTACTATTAGGTTCAAAGTGATACAATTTCAAAATCTAGAAAATAGGGAGGGAAATATTGATAAAAGTGATGCAGAGTCTATTTATTTGATGAAAAAATAAAATGGTGAGGTAATCTATTTGGAGGATAATATTGATTATATCTATGTTGAATTAGATAAAATGAAAGAGGATATGAAGAAAATAATCCTCTTAATCAAGGTGTGAATCATGAAATACATAAATAACATTCACATTATTAAATAAATACTTGGGGATAAGAAGGAGGAACAAACATGCAACAAAGTTAACGAGAGACTAAAGATGCATGAAAAATACAAGGAGGTTTCCTAAGAATAAATTTATATTGATAAGGCAAATGAATTAAAAAACTTCATGTATGAATAATAGGATTTTGAATAAGATTTAATAAACATTATTGGTAAACAGTTGTGGGTTTGTTATTTATTCATTATTTTTTTGTTGCATAGTCGTTGTTTTTTATAACATTTTGTGTTTTAGTTTATTTGGGATTTTTTGTGACCTTCTCTATTTTTCTTTGACTATAGTATAGTGTTTTGAAATTAATGTATTTTTTTTCTCCCTTGTATGAGGGTTAGGCCCCACTAAAACTTTCTTTTTTCTTTTTAAAAAAAAAATGCTACACTATGAATGATAATTATCACAAAATAAGGCAAGGGCCATAAAAATAAATTCTCATTCCCTAACAAAATAAAAGAATAAATGTCATACATGAAGGAAATAACTATACATAATGATAAATCAATGATATATTATTAATAATCAATTTAAAACAACAAGGCAAGGGCCATACAAATAAAGATTCATGTTATAACACATGTAATCAAGAAATGTTTAATAAACTAAGGAAATATACACACATAATGAGAAATCAATGTTTCATTATGAATAATCAATGTCACACAACAATACTAGGGCCCTATAAAGAAATATTCATTCCATAATTCACTAAAAATTCAATGTCATACGCTATGGGAAACTGTGTGTGTTATGGTGTTTATTTAGTATTAATGCAATCTATTATCTATCTTTTAACACTTGACAATGGAAAACTTGAATTTTATTAGGTAATTAACAAATATATAGGGTGTATTACTTATGAATAATTTCTAATTTTGGAGCTTTAAATAAATTATTTTAAATGTGTAAGTGATAAATTAGGATTTCCTACTACTTGTTGATAGATTCTATATATGGAAATAGGCTTAGACCTTATATGTATAAATAGATGAATTTTTTGCTAAATTATCATGGCAATAACATGTAGAATCTATAGTATAACATATAATAATTATTTGAATTTTGAAAATGATTATTTTTTTGCACAGAGATAAGCTAGATAGAGGGTAACAACTTCAAAAATATGAAACCATCTGAGTATGGATCAAGGAATTTAAAATGATAAGAAGAGTGATATGATGATCATGAGATATTTTGATTAATATAATAAGGATATTACTCATACAATACGGAATTATTTATGTTTATTGATATAAAATAAGGAATTATTAGACCATACAAGGTAAGGGTATATGAGATAATGGTGTACAAGATCCATGTGTATGAAAAAGTCATGTAATGTAAATATAGGTCAAGGATGGCATTTCCAAGTGTATAATACCATATTAAATTATCTAAAAACTCCCCCCTTTTATTTTAATATTGGAAATTAAAAACTAAAATAATAAATATATTACATACCTTGGTGTGTAAACACACTTTATATTTGGGAAAATTATCCAAATATGCAACTTATTTCATGAAAACTTGTAATAGATCATGAAAAAAACATTTTGATATGTGATATGAAATATAAAATAAAATATATCAATTAAACATTTAAAATTTTTAAGAGTATGGAAGGAATAAACTTGTAATTTTTTAAACCATGTTTACATTTGAGTTGTTATATTTTGGGGTGTTTATGACCCAATGGAAAAATTCATGTGGTGATTAATTTCAAAATGCCTTTATTAAAACAATGGGTTTTGAAAATAGATTCCCAAACTAATTGAATAAGAATGGTGTTTTGGTTATTGAGTGATGCATAACCTCAACAACACTACTCATTTAACTAATCTTGAACCTTAATATGTAAGGATGACTCCCAATTACTAGGGCTTGTATGTAGACTAAATCAACTACTATAGATGTAAACTCAATTCAAAATGTTACCTTTAGTGTGTTTAACCCTAAAATGTTTGATTTAAGGTGATATTATAATTAAATCTATTATTCAATTAAATAGGTATATATAAATGAAATGGAACAAGGATGATAATCAAAACTATAGTAGGCCAATTAAATGGTTAACTTAGATATAAACATACACTAAATTTATTATGTTGAGATAGTCTAAATATGAAAAGTATAACCATGATATATATAAATGACAAAAAAGTGATGTACTTATCTTTTTCTAATCTCAATGTAGTTTTAGATCTATAATAGGTGTAAAGTATGCTATAAATATACTCTATAATAGTCATCATATTCTAGCTTTGACTTGTCTAGCATGCTAGACAGTAACATCATCCTGGGACAGTTACATCAATTCTATTATCTGGGTTCAATGTAAGTGTTCCATCTAGATTACCTATTAGAAGAAGATTTAACCGCTAGTATGGTTATAGGTTTAACCTTGCCTTGGAATTGGTGTATTTAGATCTAGGTCATGGATTATGACTAATTACAAAATGGTGAAACCCTAATTTTCCATCTTCATAGTGACCTTGGGGGAAAATGGGTTGGTGGGAATATGGTGTCAATATGACCCCAAAGACCCTAATATCAAAGGGAACTACTTACATAACCAATACTCTATAAGAGGGCCTTATACTCATGCAGTTTTCCCTTATGTGTTGGATTGTGTGTGAGTCATGAGATATTGTGCAAAGTAAGCATAACATTGACCTACATTGTAACTTGGAAAATCAAGCTCTTAGGCCATTAATTTAATAATTTAGACTTGTAGATGTGAAGTCCCTATAACTAATATGAAAATAGGAATAAATTAGGAATATTTATTCAATTGAATGATATTTATATGCTCTTTGGTAATAATACTTAATATTGTTCCTATGTTATTTGGTGATGAATGAATGAGGGTTGATATTGTATTTGTATAACAATAATTTTATAGTAATAACTCACATACAATCACTTATGCTGACCATAGCGATACATTTTATTTCCAAGTTACATAACTGTAGGTCATTGGACACTTAAATTGAGATAGGATAGTAGTATCAATTATAATATCTATCATAAATGCTAGTGTCTAGGGAACATGAAGGCATGTATAGGCTTAGAACTAGTAAATATTTGAGATAAGTAATTTTTAACATTTCTAAGAAAGATAGAAGATTTAGGTCATCAACATGATATTGTGTGTGTGTGTGTGTGTGTGTGTGCGCGCGTGTGCGCGTGCGTGCACACATGCCAAGAAGGATAAATATAGAGTAGATTTGAGATTTGTGGAGGTGGTAAAAATGTAAAGAATTTAGATGAACAACCAAGGTTGAAGTTTACCAAGTGTAAAATAATGAGGCTATATAATCATAAAACATCATCTAAATTTCCCCCCTTTAATATAGTAATTAAATTACTAGTTTAAAGGAAATTAATGTGTACTTGAGTGTTTATGCACACCTTATCTTTGTGTGTGCCCAAATTAAGATCTTTGATGGTGACTAACCTAAAAATAAGGGAATGTTATAGTATAAAATTAGTGCATATAATATGGGTTGAAAGTAATTAAAATAGATTTAAATTGAAAGATAAAGGTTTAGGTGTACACCTATGTTTTAATGTAATTACCTTGCCTATTTACAAGTTATTTTGAAAAATATGTACAATTGTAAGTCTCTAAAAATTAGAATAGGAAAAATATAAATAAATATTTAAAGTTCATATATCCAAATATATATATATATATATATATATAGAGAGAGAGAGAGAGAGAGAGAGATAAATTAGAAGGCACATGCCACCAACTTTGGAGAAAAAGTGAGTTCCCACCTGGTAGTTGAAATTAGCTTAATTGTGTATCCCAATGATACTTACAACCTATTGGGGCTGGATGATCAATTCAAACCTTAAAAATTGGTATTATTAATTAACTTTATTACCTCAACCATACCAAAAAGGTGAACCAACTATTGCAATAGATTGACTTAATGAAATTATGTAAAATTATATAGGGTATTAATACTAAAAATTCCATGATATGGTAAAAGTCCATAACAAAGTTTTAGAATCTAAAAATAATTTTTATTTTGAAATATTAGTCACATGTTGCATATCATATGCACCTTATTTATGTCTTATGCTAAAATAATGTATAACAATAGTACCAATGTATAGAATTATGCCACAACCATGAATCTAAGCCATATAACTATGTGCTTTAGCCAATTTGGATAACTATAAAAGTGTGGAGAACATTTTTCCAAAGCATGCCACCACTATATATGGATATATCTAAAAATTTATATAAGTACCAATGTGGAGGACATATTTCCAAAACATGACCCAAATATAAATTGGAGATGTTGAATACTAAATAGGTGTAGATAACATGATTCTAAAGTATGGCCCCACTAAATCTAATAAATATGAATGTACAAAATCCATTCCCGTATGATATTACCCCACTAAATCTGAAAACTTATATAATTACCATATATTGAGGGATTTTGGAAAACATGCTTCCAAATCATGCTCCCACTAAATATAGAAATTGTGCCAAATGTCAAGAACATGTGTCCATGACATTCCACCACTAATTACCCCACATTGAGGTGAGATAAATATATGAACTATTATTTACCTCACCTTAAATGGATAATACAACTATATATTATATGAATGTAACCATGTAGCATATAGAAGATAACATGCCTATGTAAATGTATCATTGAATTGTATAGAACTAATGTGATCACATGTAGTTCTAATATGCATGATAAATATCATGGAAATGTATAAATGGTAGTAGTATAATATCAACAAGAAAATCAAGCACACACATAAGATCACTCAAAATCAATTTAGAAGGCAATGTTTCAAGGAGACCATAAACAAGGGTCATGTTCAAATGTTGTGTAATCAAAGGGACGTGACTTAGTCAAATATCCATCAAATCAAGAATGAAATATTTAAATTTCCATAAAATAAATAATGACATATGAAAATTTCAATAAAACCATACATAAAAATGGGGGGTACAAGTAAAGGATCATATTAAAGTTCTCGAATAAGGAATATAATATCAAGGTAAGACACTCAAGGAAGTGTATAAAGTAAATCATTAGTAACTATCATAAGCATGTCATGGTATCCCAAGGATCCATTTTGTTAGGAAAATTATTTCATGTGTATAACATATCAAGCACCCTATGTAATATATAATCATGGATAATACACATGTGTAATTACATATGTTAGCTAAAAAATGATAATATATAATGATCGTCGAATCATATAACTTATGTGTAACAATATATAAGAAGTGGATTCCCCCAATTTCCATATCACATGAGTAGAGGGAAATCCCAACATCCAAAATAAGAATGTATAATGTATATGTGTATGCTTATATCACACTAAAACAGAAGTGTGACACACATGTGTATGTAGGAGTAATTGAGTATGTCATCCAAAAACATTAACTAACACAAGGATGTGAAGGAAGCAATAGAAGATGTAGGTGACAAAAGTGATTTTGTATTTTTGAATGTTTTTTAATATTATTGCTATGTTTGAAAGATTTGAAGAGGAAATATCATCCTATGATGTCATCTAATGTATGATCATAGATATCTCCCCATTATAAATTTGGTGTAATACCTCATTTATTTTATCCATAAGAATGTATATATATATATATATATATATATATATATATATATATATATATATATATATAATAATAATATTTGACATTGTGGTATCAATGGTGCTCTACTTATGTAGAATAGGACTCTATGGTCATGAATTAATAATCGGAGTAACATGATCAGGGGTTATTATAACCCATCCTTGATTTATCATTTATTTATTTTGTATAGTAATAATATGTACATTTTGAGGTTCTCTATATATTTGAACATATTTTTAGTATAAGATTTGGATTCAAAGGAATCCATTGTAAGTCTATAGTGTAATGGTATTTTAAGTACTATCCATATAATAAAGGGGATTAAATTTTTCTTACCCTTTATGGTGAATTATCATTAATAAGAATTATAGTAAGTTGTTTGGGTATTATTTTGTTCAAGAGGATGCTCATATGGAATTCTAGAAATTATAACTAGATGATTAACATGAATGTATTGTACACACACATACACTATAAAAGGTACTAATAGAAGAATGTGTATCCAAGGTCCTCCTAATATAATATCAAATATTCCTATGGAAGGCATAAGTAAAAAGGTAGTAACCACACATGTGGGATAAACTTGGAAAGGTAATTGAATATTGCTAAGAACCTTTTAGGAGGTGTTATCAAAATGCTTGAATTGATATAGTAGAAGGATGTGAATCATTATGAGTATAACCCAAGTGTGTAATTAACATCATGCTATAAACATTCTAACTTTCACCAATATCAATCATAACACTATGTATATGGTGTTTATCAAGGTATGCTTAAATGAATAGAAAATGGAGACTAGAGTAACCATCCTTAGTTTCACTACCATCAAACTAAATATAGGAGGCATATGTCACATATAAGTAAAAATAAACCCATGTATAGGTGTGCCCATAATGTGAGGGATGAGGATGTGAATTATATGTAATTTGGATTTTTTATTCCTTCTTGGAATGGTCTTGAAAAGGATTTTTAAATATCTTATGTTTATTGTGATCACTAGGTTGTGAACCTAATTCCTTTGGAGGATCCTCAAATTTAAGATTTTGGTCATCAATAACATCTTGGATCTTGTATTTCAAGGTAAATAATATAATATTAGAATGCCTTGCTCTATGATTATAATCATAATAATCATTATCATCATATATTTTTGGTAGAGGTCAACTCATATAAAATCGATAAGATGAGGGAGAGATATAAGTTGCACTCTAGTAAATATGGAAGTAATGAAGTTGTGTACTTAGGTAAATATGTAAATTATCTCTTTGATGAATTATATAAGAAAATATGATTAGGCTATTGTGGAACTATATTAATCATGGTGGTTGTTTATTTTTTAAGATCAAGATGGTTTACCTTATTACTTGGTTGAATTATGAAATTTGTACTACATGTAGATGCAAATAGTGTGTTTTCTACATACTTTAGCTTATTCAATGAGATAACATTCATTCATGATCTTGTACAACATGACATAAGTCATTTAAATATTTGACTTTGTTGAAAATAATGGATTCATGTAAAGGAGAATTAAACATTGGTTGAATATATCTTATAAATCTGTGTCTGCCATAAGATTGTTTATTTTGGCTAGCATTCTCTTATATCTCAAGATATATTCATTAATAGGTTGATTGGTTCCTTATTTGATTTTGGTAATTGGTAAATTTGGGAATAAAAAACCTTTTCATAAATGTTAATGGAAAAGTATGATAATAACTGATCTATAAGAGGTTTCAATGCCTTTATAGATTGGAGATGTAAATAATAAAACCACCTCAAAGCATAGTCTTTGAGGCTTAATGGAAATAATTTGGTCAAAAGTTTATCATTGGAATCATAGTCAAGGCATTCCATCTAAAATGTTTGAATATGTTTTTTAGAATCACCCTTGCCATCATAAAATGTGAATTTAGGTGAAATAAATATAGTTGGAAAATGGTTCAAAGATATTTCAAGTGCAATTGGGTTATGTAACACATCTTTTGAATTCATAGCATGATGGGAATTTAAATCATGTTATTCAATACTTTTAATATTTTCCTCCAAAGTCTTTATAACTTGAAATAATGATTAAATTTTAGGCCTCGTGTTATTTATATTATCAAGTTGAGTAGTCAGTAAAGGGGATTAAAATATGTTTTAAGTAGTAATAGGCATTGAACCTGGCATTTATGTTAACACAACTATTAATTCCATGATAGATGTATAAATATTAGTTTTAAGGAACAAAGATTTAAACATATAATACATTCCCCATTAGATGTTTTGGGTTGTAATGTGTTCAATCAAAGGGATGTTTCCACTATATTTTTGGAGTTTTGTGCTTTGAGTATAGTTTTTAAGATCTCATTAAGATCTATATAGTTTTGTAGAATGTGCTCATGAAATAATGTAATTACATGCACTTGATCCTAATCTATTTGGTCATTTTCATTTGTTTCAATGTTTTTTAATTATTATAATCTTCTTCTATGATAACCTTATCAATATGTTTTTCATTATCAACTTGGGTATCATCATGATCCAAAGTATGATATCCCTCATTAGTTTGATACATCTTAGATGTTTGGAGGGGAAGTTAAATATGTTTAATAGGAACACCTCAATATTTATGTCTACTCCTAGGTTACATTAAAAATAGTAAAATTAGAAAATTGAAAAGTACAAAAATATGAAACCCTAGTTAGTTTAAAATCCTAGGAATCAAAAACATTTGCATTCACACAAATTGATTTCATCAAATGTTTAACTCTAAAATGTTTGATATAAGGTGATAATATCATTATCCCTACATTTTCATTAAAGGGGTATACAAAAATGAAATGACACGAGGGTGATAATAATATCTATAGTAGGCAAATTACATTATAAACTCAAATAAAAACATATATTGAAGTTATTCTACTGTGATAGTCTAAAAATGGAAAATACTATTATGCTAGATTTGTAAATGATAAATAATTGATGTTAATTTAGTTTTGGATATAAAATATGTGGAAAATAATATTGAATGAGATTTTATAATATTCATCATATTTTTTATCTAACCTTTTTGGTATTCTTGACACTAATTTCAACGTTGGATGGTTATGTTGATAATAATGTTTGGGTTTGACACAAGTGACATGTATAGAATACCTATTGGAATAGGATGCAATCACCTAAATACTTTTGGATTTTACTTCACCTTCACTCTAGTGTATTCAAATATATGTCATGGAATATTTCTCCTTATGAAATGGAAACACCCTAATTATTTATCTCTATAATGACCTTGAGTAAAAATGGGTTAGTGGGCACACAGTATCAAGATGACCCCAAAGACATCACTATCAAAGGGAAATACTTATATATATAATACTCCATAAGAGGGCATCAAACTCATGTAGCTATCCTCTATGTGTTCGATTATACGTGAATCATAAAATATTATGTAAATTAAGTACAATAGTGACCTAGCTTATAACCTGGCAAATTGGGCCCTTGGGATACTCCTTTATTACTTTAGACCTATAGATGTGTAGTCTGTATGAATAATATAGAAATAGGAATAAATAGGGAAGCTTTAATCAATTGAATGTTATTTGGTAATAATGATTAATATTGTTCTCATGTTGTTAGGTGATGAATGAATGAGGGTTGATATATATATATATATATATATATATATATATATATATATATATATATATATATATATATCCATTTGGATTAATAACTTGCATAAAATAACTTAGGATGACCATTGGGATACATTCTATTTACAAATTGGATGACTTTAGGGCACTAGTCACTTATGTCACTATAGGAGAATATAATTGACACTATTGTATACCTTGGAAATTATTGTCTAAGGAAAAATAAAATAAGTACATGCTTAAAACTTGTAGATATGGAAGATAAGTACATATTAAACATTTTGGGCAAGATAGAAGACTTGGGTCATTAACATAAGACTAGTAAGACTAAGAGATATAGGCCAATAGACATAAAGATAGAGAAGATGCAAGATATACAAACGTGCGAAAAGGTAAATAACTAAGAGGAAAAACCAAGGTCTAAGTTTTCCTAGTGTAAAATATTATGATGTTATACAATCATAAAATATCATTGACACAATGTCAACATGGAAAATAGAAAAATTATAATAGTATGTGCATATAAATAATTCATGCCCCAAATATGATCCAATCGTACCAATATTTAATATAATTTCATAAAATCCATATTCCACTATGTCCAAAATTTAATATGTTTTAAAACCTATAACTCATCTACCTATAAAATGTCTACATAATCATGATGTATGCCCTCAAATCTATCTCAATTTGTAAATTATTTTTTGATAATATGAACCAAAATAATAATATAACCTAATAATTAGGATCTTATTCATGTAATATATCCTAAAATATGAATCATACATGTATGTAAGCTTTATTATATATGAAAATCCCACTAATATGATCTATTTTAAGGTAAGGAATCAAGCCTACAAATTACTAATCTCAAAATAAAATCATTAATTCCACCATGATATGTGTGTGTGTGTGTGTGTGTGTGTGTGTGTGTGTGTGTGTGTGTGTGTGTGTGTGTGTGTGTGTGTGTGTATCTATATATATATATATATATATATATATATATATATATATGTATGTATATATATATATATATATATGTATATGTGTATATATATGTATATATGTATATATATATATATGTATATATATATATATGTATGTATATATATATATAACATATATATATATATATATATATAATATATATATATATATATATCATATATATATATATAAATATTATATATATATATATATATATATATATAAGAGCGTAATGTATGTGATATAATGTGGATAATACACCATCATATTATGAATGTATCATCAAATAATATTTTAAAGATTTAGTAGAAATCATCAAAAAATAAGTAGTGAATGGTAACCTACACATAAAATTTCATGATATAGATCATGAAACCACATAAAAGTATAAAGGTTAATGACATGGATTGTGGCACCCCAAATTCAATGAAAAATACTATATGTGTCCTCTCAACACACATAATAAAATCACACACAATAGTACTCAATGTCACGCAAGGAAAAAGATGCACACAATGTGTAATAAATTCCACATTATCAATGATAATTATCACACAACAATTAAAGGGACATAAAAATAAATATTCATTCCATAACACACATAATAAATAAATTTCATACATTAAGATAATATCCACACATAGTGAGCAATCAATGCTACACTATCAATAATCAATTTTAGACAATAAGGAGAGGGCCACAAAAATGAGGATTCATGACATAATACACCAAATCAAGATAGGTTATACACTCAATAAATATCCACATAAAATGATCAATCAATACCACACTAGTAATAATTAATGTCTCCATATAAGATAAGGCCAAACAAAGAAAGATTCATGGCATAAAATAACCAAAAAATGCCATACACCAAATCAAGAAACACATAAATCATAATCACTTATAAACTTATATGAAATGAAATAAAAAATTGAAGCATAAATCAATAAATCTATTCTATACCATAAATCCATACTTCAATGTAATAACATATCCATGAAATGTAGAACTATAGAGAATATAATAAAAATAAAGTCATATTTAATAAATCAATGTAGCTCAACATGATAAAATAAAAGGTCATAAAAATATATACATTGTAGTAAAATGATCGATAAAATGAGAATTACCATAGCTTTCATTACCACTAAGTGTAAGAATGTCCTACATCTATACATCCATGTATCAAGTATAACCCATATGTCTTGTATCTCACTCCTATATACAATGCAATTCATGTTTGTATGAAAAAGGATATGTAATTTATAAAACATATAATAAAATAACAAAAATAAATTGAATTAACAAGTAAATCATGTTATGCTTAAGTACTATTTTTTTACAAAATTTAATTTTTATTTTGTTTTTTAAAATATTATTAAGATTTTCTTTTTTCTAACCAACAATCCAATCAATGGTAAACTAACATGTAGGTATTTTATCAAATGTGAGAATGATCATAAGTTTTATTGATTATTCATGTGCATATTTGTATTTTAATCTAAGAAATAATCTTGAATTATATTTTATCTATATTTATCATCATGACTCATAGTATCTTGTGTATAATTACTAACCCTATTAATCATGGTATCATGTGTAATCCATTGCATAATATAAATATGTCCTTGTGTTTATTGTGGAATACATAATTTATTTATCACTTCATTAGGACATGATAGAGTGGATAATAGTTTCCATGAATCGTGAATAAAACTATAATGTAATGGGTATTAAAGCACTCATAATCTAGGAGATTCAACTACATTCCTCTAAAATATCTATTTAAAATGAACCTAAATAGGGTTAATAACTCATTTCAATGGTGGTGGGGGTGGAGGAGGAAATTAATTTGGATAATAGGATACTAATATGGGATTTAGAGAAGTGTATCGACCCTAATTCCATGTATTTAATTCAAACATATATGTTCTACATATTATACTACATGGGGCTTATATATCAAACTAAATCTTAATAACAAGTCAACATCCCCTTTACTCAATAAAACTAAGAGTAGGGTAGTAACTAAAACATCCCCCACCTTAACTGGCAACACAATAATCCATAAAGTATTCTATCTCTTTATATTTAATCTGTTAACCATCTTGGTTTTATCTTGAAAATCATCATGTATGTATCCAAGGCTAATAAGGAGTGTCATGGTGCAAATGTTTTAAATTAAACCATTGCCTATTATGACACTGTGTATATGTTTTGAATTAACATAAGCATGTAACAATAATGGTTTGTAACTATAATCATCCTTCACAATTTCAATATATCCAAATTTAATTTTAGAATATTTTACAAATCATCTTGGAGGTGTCAAAATAATATTATCAAGCAGATGATCATATGTCAGTGAACAAGGTCGTGCATTTTAAAATATATGAATCTAAGGATTATGACTAGTTTATATTATCACATGGCTAGGAAAGAGATCAAAATTATTTTTCAAATTTTCATTTTGATTAGGTTGTATTCATAAACCATTGATAGATATATCTATATCATTAAACTTAATATTTTTATCACGAATGAGATCCCACATTTTATGTCATATAAAAAATCCTCTATATGTTGAATCATCACCCCACATTTATGGCAATCATAATATTAATTTATATAATATCCTTATGTGGATGCCTATTAATATCAACCTCATTTAGTTGAAAAAGAGATATAAGATTTCATGTAAGTATATTATATAATAGATTTTAATGAGGTTCATGTAACCATGAAAAATTACTCCTTTATGGAGAGGATAAGACAAACTGATGAGTAATATTTGATACTAAAATAAATGCTAATTTTTCCTCGCTCTTAATATCATTAGTGTAAGCCTTATATCTTAATTCTAGTTGAAACTTCACTATAAAAGTATTTGTAGGATTAACCACATACTTTAGCTTATTATATCTTATACCCTCAAGACATGCAATTATTTTTGTGTTATGTTATGATATTTTATTATGAGCTTTTACTATTGAGACATTGGTATAATATGTTGTTACTTCATGACCATTTATTATGATATTTTATTTAGTCTACTATTGGTTGTATTTTAGTTTAAGTATTTATTTTTATTTCTATTATTTTTATCTATTATTATTGATGTCATTTCTATAATCACATGTGATATCCAAGTTAGATAGATATTTTTTGGCCTATAACACCTCTAATAGACACTTTGATTCATATAAGTAGATGAATGTTGAGGTAAATATGGAGATCTAGTTACTTAACCCTATTTTCATTTATGCATATTGTTTTGTAAAATTCTAGTGGTTTGCATGATGTTTCAGTTTGTTATTTGGAGGTCATCATTAGCATTTCACCAATGGTAACTTTAGTCTTTGTTATTTTTCTGGTTATGGACACCTTCATCATTGACTATATCAAGCTATCTAAGATATTTTATGATGAAATAGTTTTGGAGTATGTTTATGTTTGATTTATATGTCATAAAATCCTTTGAATGTCTTTCAACTAAGTCTATGGTTATGGAGTTTAGTTTTTTAATGATTTGAAACTTAAGGTTTTCATAGTAAAAAAAGAGGACATTTTAATGATTGGAAAAAAGTCATTCTAAGGACCTTATGAATATAATGATTATGTTTTCATTGACACTTAACTTAGGTCAATTCGCCTAATAATCTGATTAGGGTTTGCATAAAAACTTGGATAACTCACTCTTTTGTCATTATTTTTTATGAGTGGACTAAAATGAGGAGTGAAGAAGATTGGGGGAAACTAGGAGTTGTTATAATTGTCATGGAGAACTTAGAGTTATCTTATTCTTAACTCAATAAATTTTAGTGATAAGTGAAAATGAGAATGAGAGGAAGAGGGTTAAAATACCATTTTGGTGGACTATGTGGTGTGTAAATTGGTGTTTGATTTAGATTTCAAAGAGGAGATAAGGAGGAAAGAAGAAAGAAAAAATGAGGATAATAGAGGTTTTATCATTAAAAAAAGTAAATCTATTATCTTTACGTAACATAATGGCTATAAATTTATTTAGAAACTCTAGAAGGATGAGTATGTCGAGAAGGGAATCCTCCCTTCCTTGAACTTCCTTGTCATTCCTTATAAATGGTTTTACCACTTATAATTGTTATGGTAGTTTGATTTATTGTTTGATTGAGAACATAATGGACTATAGTGAAGCCCACTAGGTTATAGATGATTTATGACTATCTCACCATTATATGTTGTAAATATGTGATTATTATGGTGAATATAATTTGGGTACTTCAAATGTGGTGGAGAATGTTTAATTGTGTGTTTCTATTTTGGGCATTTTGTTTACATATTATTATGCATCTTATGTAAAACCCATGTCATGTTATACTAGATCTCATTAGTTAAACCTCTTATTAATTTTCATCATGATTTTGGAACTTGTGTGGGGTGACATGTTAAATTCCCAAAATAATGGCTGGGGTGGATAGGGATACCACCAAATAGATGATCTCTAATTTCATATTTCTTGGTTTATGTGCCTAGTTTTAGAAAAAATGTTGTTGATCATGTTTTCATGATATTAGAGGTATATTATCAGCTATACGGGTGATTAGTTTAGAGTTTGTTACTTTAAAACATTTTATATTATACTACACTCATCAAGGAAGTTATATTAAATTTTGAATAAATAACAATCATTAATTTTTAAGTTACTTTGTAAGCCTAGAGAAGAAAGATTATTCTTGATAAATGTGATTTTTTGTTATGTCAACTTATTTTAACATACTCATGTACCTATTGATGTATGTTTTGAATTTTATGAATACACTTCTATATATGAATTTAATTGTGTTTAAAATAATTCATTGTTTTACCTATTTAGTTTACTATATGAAAATTTTACTTGTATTTTGGTAAGATCTCCTTAAATATGTACTTGATTTTGGAGAAATGTAATAAGTCTTTTAACCTCACGTACCATATGGGCCAATGTAATTATACATTATTAAATTTATAAATTATGAATAATATATCTTAGAAAATTGATGACTATAAATAATAATATTTTTAGTTGTTAGGAAAGTTTTGAATATGTTTCTTTTTTGCTGAAATTGTGTAAGAAGATTATGATTCAACAAATTAAATTTGAGTTTATGGATGGTTGGGTATAAATTTATATTTATGTCTTTGACCATTTTTATTTTATCTTGAAATTTTTATTTTAGATTTTAAAGACCATGAAATACATGTATAGTAGATATTATGGAAAAAATGTTTCATCCATTTTTTATTTTTGTATGGTCTAATTTTATACATTCAACTTTCTTGACATAAAAGCATGTAATGCATATTTACTATTGTTATTTTGAGGAAATTTAAATATCCTAGACTACCTAATATTTATTTAATGTCTGAAAAATTTTAATGTCATGTTATATTATCATGAATTAGCTAGCACATTCATTAAGATTGTAACTTCTGCTTATTATTGAATTTTGGTATAAAGAGATATTGAGGTGAATATTATACATTTCCTACGAAATTTTAAGTCTTATTATTTATATTATTGGGTAATGTGTTAGGAATGCATAGTTGTGTAACTATTTATGATATCTTTATTTTTTAATAGCATGATAATAAAATATGTAAGGTGTTTGGTTTTATTCTTTCAATATGGTGTTGGATTGTGTATTATTAGCGGATATTTCCTATTGGAAAATAGATAGCTAATAATTATGGAATTTTACTTGATTGGAATAAAGAATTAAAAAATGTGAGTAAAATAAATTTAGTTACATCTTTTTGTATGGTGTTGGGACACATATTTTGTGTTATACTAATATTAATGCTTGTTTTAGTATAGTTATGAAAATTTTATTAGATATGGTTTGACAACATGGTTTGTGAGTATGAAATTTTAATTCACTTTAATGATAATTAGTAGCATGTGTTTCTATTTCATACCATATATGTTTGAGCATTGTGAAGTATTAAGGTTTTGTTGTTAGTGTATAACTATGTGGTGAAGGTATTTATGGAATGAACATTGAACTTGATTTGTTATTATATCTTGTATGGTAGATTATGAAATGCATAAGGATAAATTAATGTCTTAGTTCTTTTCTATGTTAAAAATGTGGGTACCATGTATAGTTAATCTAAATTATCTACTTGAAATAATTATTTTTTTATGTAATGACTGTTGTCATGATGCAATCCTAATGTGGTAAGGTTTCTTATCATTTAATGAACAATCAAGCATAATAGATTGAAAAAATAGGTATGCCTTAGAAAATGCATTCTCTAGGTAGGGAATAAGATGTGGAGAGGACATAGGGAATGGTGGGAATCCAAAGGCCACCCTATAATGATTACATGTTTAACCATTTATGCCTATTTTCATCTCTTATAGAAGTCTTAATGGTGATTGGGGTTCCATTTTTGCCTCTGCTAGTGTTGTACCTTATGTGGTAGGCCTGGCATGTGAAGACAATGGGGTTAGAAGGGTCAAATCATTTGCCAAAGTGATCTATTACATGGATAGTAATGTGGTTACTATCATAAAGCATTTGGATGTAATAAAGAACACTATAATTGTGTATTTTGAAAATGAGGATTAGTTCATGATTATGGGTTTGGTGTGTAATAGTTTTTAGTCCACTCTCCTTATGCTACACCAGTGGGCTTTTAATTCATGGTGGTCACAAATGGAAGATAGATTGAAAATCTACTATTGTGCTAGAGTTTTATTCATTATGGTCTTTTTTAGTCTTCTTGACTAAAATAAGGTTATAAAATCCAAATCATAGAGCTAAGATCAACACCTCCTCTTCTTAATGCCTGGTTTTGTTACATCTAATGCCCTTATCAAAAAAAATTCCATCAAGCTCATTTGGGATTGTTTTCCCTATCTTCCCCTCTAATTTTGGAATGAACCCTATATTTTTCCCATTGGAGAATCCTTGGGTAACATTTTTGACATTGATGCTTTTATCTCTATTTTTTTCCTATGCTACTTTCACTCAAAGTCTTGTATGATTATATGTTTCCCAAGATCTTCCAACTGACATTGAACTAAGGATCAAAGACCATTGCTATAATCAATCCTTATATTATGAGGGTTTTCCCTTAAAGTGTTGTAGATGCTTTGAATTTGGAATTCTAGTTCTTCTTAACTTAGATCCAAACATAAAAGGGATTCTTCTTGGTGGAATGATGTTAGGGTGGATCATCTCATTGTTGTTTTGGATAAAAATCCTAACACAAAGATAAAATAAGTTTAAAAAATTAATTGGGTGGTAGATACTAAAGTTTTTTACCTCAAGTTGTGATTTTATCTCTAACTTTGAAGGATCAATTAATTAAGGATTTTGGGAGAGCTAGGTTTTCAATTGTGGATTTAGCTAGTGGGTTCACTAGTTTTGGAGGCCCATTGGTGGTTTTGAGTGCACCTATTACTGATGATTCATAATATTAATGTAATAAATAAAAATGAATATATAGATGAGTAATAAAAAATGATAGCTTACAAATAATCCTTCTTCCATGATATTTTTCTCTCATTGCAGAGAAGGAAAGGGAGGGATTAGATTGGTTGGTTAGTCTATGTTGTTGTTTTGGTTTTTTTTGGGTTCTCCTTTAGGATGTTGATATTCCCTTAGTGGTTTTAGTTTTTATTCCCTCATGGATTTTCATCTGAGGCAAAAATGTGATATGTGGTTTGATATTTATTTTGGGTGACCCTTTAACCCTCAATTATCTATAAAAAATCTAAATGAACTACATTTTTAGGATCTTAATGGGAATTATATATGGTGGACTTATGTCTATGTGAATTAATTATATTGGTAATTTGTATTATTTTTTATACTTTTATTAATAAATAAATCTTATAACAACTTGTTAAGTTGACTTCCTTATGAGTCAAGAACCCTATACTGATCTAACATGATATATAATGGCTTGTCAATTGGTAGTGTAAATCTAGTGGTAAATGACGTGATTGTTATGGTATATAGTATTATAAGAACACCTTATTTTTAATAGTAATAAATTCTATGTATTGTTATAAAAATATTAATTAAGTATAATTTTCCATCTAAATTTTATATCCACTGTTGAGTTACATATTTTGATGACCTCAAGTCTAGTCTTTAAACCAATTATGATTAGTTGAAGTTGTATGGGCTAGGTGATAATAATAGAATGATGTTTGACATAAAACCCCAAATTTATTTATTAAATTTATGTGAATTATTTAAATTAGTTAACTGATATGTACCTAACTAAAACATTAAGCCAAATGGAAACCTATACTATTTAGAGAAACCTTATTCTAATGGATCTTATGGATTTAAATTGAGATTGTTATCTTCAATAAATTTTAGAAATTAATTTATAAATTTTTTTACCCTATGGATTTAAATTATAAATTAATAATATAAATATGAATGACTAATATGAATACCTTAAATGAATAATAACTAATATAGGATATGACACACTAACATGGAGTTTAAAATCTCTTAACGACTTTTTGTTAAGAACCTTAAATTTAGTTTTAAAAATGATGTTCTACTAAATTTAGGACTCAACATAGATATTTATGACTTAACCTAATCCATAGGAATAGTTATGAAGTGATCATGGGTATTCTCTTATTACATGCTTATGTTGTAGTAAGAAAAGGTTTTGTAAATACAAAGTGTTTATTGCAAGTAAAGTAACTATGAGGTTATTATTAGAATTATTTATAACACTTAACACATTGATTAATAAGCCTTCCCATAATCACCAATGGAGGATAAAATAGAATTTTTACATGTATTTTTTAATATTTATTCGAATAAGTAACTTACGTATGTCAATTGATGCTAGAAAACATGTATCATGGCCTCTAAAAAGATAAAACAATTGTGGGTTGATTATTAAGGATTAATGATAGCGGTATCGTAAACAAGTTATACTCTAATATAACTTTGTAAAAACTTTGTGATAAACTTGCTTTTGTGTCTGTCAGGATTGTGATGACTAGGCCCAATTGATACAATAGAAATTTTAATAATGTGACCTTGTTGATAGCCATGATCATAATGAATACGTTGTAAATAATGTGAATGATGATCATGTTAGAAGAAATCATAATGGCAACCATAATCCTGATGTTAATGAAACAAATGATAATATTAGGAATATTTATATATTAAATGGTGTTTTGGGTGTGATTCATAACACTCAAGTATATATGGAAGAATACAATCAAAGGTTGACAAATCTAGAAAATCTTCAAGAAGATGAATAGGAACAAACATAAATGGATGAACCTAGAATTGAAAATTGAAAGTAAAAAGATGTTTAAGATCCCATAATTAAGGACTTAAATAAGATCCTACCTCCTAATTTTTATGGTTAACAATTTGATGATGTTATTGAAGCATGGTTATTTAACTTGCAAAAATAATCCACTCTGCATAATATGGGCTCAAATTTCAAATCACATATAGGAGTCTACTAGTTGTTATACAATGTTGTATTGTGATGGAACCATTTGTGTGTTATAAATGGTTATTAATTAATGAATTTTTCATTGGATAAATTTGAGAGATGCTTTAATAAGAGGCACATGAATATTACATTCAAAGAATAAAATATTACCAAATTATAACTATATAAGAAAAGGAATATGATTTTTTTTAGTATTAGACCAAGTTTATGAACCTCCTAAGTTACATAAAATACATGAATGATGAATATAATAAATTTATAAATTTTAAATTTTAAATAAAATAGGTATTGATCCATGATGTGAACATGACAAACCCATACATGTTACATGCTACCATATGCTGCAAAACATCACAAAGAAAAAAAGAGTGTTAAATATTTAAATGTGTCATCTGACCAATTTTTATTTAGTTTGTGTATTAGAGGTATTTTAGGGTCCATTAGGGTATTTTTGATCCATTACAAGTCTTTGAGGTTATGTGTTACTAGGCCTTTATTATTTTCTCACCAAATTGCGTAATTTAAAATTTTGAATTTGAGGACTAGACCTAGAGTGATGTGTTGGATCTTGTGAGGAATATAAAGGGTGGTAAATGTTTATATGGATCCTATAAGGTATTATATAGTGTGGGTGAAGGTATTAAACATTCATAGAATGAAAACTAAGAATGAAAATAAAGAAATAAGAAGTGTAATCGCCATTTGATGTGAGGATGGCCAAAAAGAGAGAGTTACTTTGCATGTTTGAGTGTTATAGAAGATATATATGCATCTAACTATTGGTGTGTGTGTTCTAGAATAATATTACATAGTAATACGATATGATATAGGCATATAAGACAAAGAAGTAGTGAATATAAGTTGAAAATGTGAAGAACTATGCTTGCATTATTGAAACTTTTGTGATAGCTAGTGTGTATTTGGAGAGAATTGAATAAAAAATTGGTTTTGAAGATCCATTATCAAGTTTAAATGATTTAATTGAATTTAAGTGTTGTTATTTTATTTTTATTCATTGTTATTTGGATTTATTAAGATCATTATTTAGTGGTACAAGGTGTTAATTTACAACATAATCCCATTGAAGAATAATTTTGTGTTTACACAATCTAAGTAATAAAACTAAAAAGGTTTTTAGAATGTTATTAAGCTTTATTTGAGGTTGGATATGCTATTTAAAATAGTTTATAACCTGTTATTAATGTGTTTATCCTTTTAAAAGTGTTAGTAATGGTAAAGTCATTCCAACCAAAGATTGTAAAGTGCTAACAAAAAAAAATATCACATAAAGAAGATGCAAAAAAATGATAATAAAAATAAGGAAAGTTAAATGTTATTTAGAAATGAGATTAGTATAATAGGAATCCCTTGTATAAGTTGGTAAGGAAAAATAAAGAACTAACCTAACTAACCAATGTGGGATAAATCCTCACATAGGACAAACTAGTAAAATGATGAAATAACTAGGTAATAGACTAGTAAACATGATAAATACATACTCTAACACCCCTAATCATGTGAAACTATGGGCTAGCAATAGATAAAAAATAAATAATGGCATATTCATATTATGAGTCCTAGAAACTATGCATGATAAGGTACTCATGCATAATATGTAACCATGAAATGAAGAAGGAAGATATCCTCATGAACACCCTCCAAGGATAACTTATAAAACCCAAATCATGTCATCTAACTAAAGGAAATGAGGTGATGTAAAAATATTCGTGAATATGTCTACAATGTATTACTAAATTGGATTATACTCCAAGCTAAGAACTCCATTAGGAATGTGCTACCAAATTATGTACATCTATACCTCAATGCATTTGGTCTACTGATACTCAATTAGGTTGTGAGATATTTGAATTAAAATCTAGTTATCACACCAAATTATATTGGGTAAATCCTATGTGGAGCTAAACTATATCAATAATTGATGAAGCCAAATAATCTACTAACTCATTGTAACTATTTCCCTATACTTAGCCTCTTTAGATGAAATTATAATAGCCTTCTACTTCTTGCATAAGTAGGAAATAAGTAAATATCCAAGGAAAAATATGTATATGGAATTGGAATGCCTATAATCAAGAGAACCTACCCAATGCAAATCATTGTACCCAACCAACTGAGTAGAAACCCTAGTGTAGTATAATACAAAATGAGTAGTGCATCATAGATATCATAAAATCCTCCTGGAATTCTACCATTTACTATCATGAGGGTCATTTGTAAACCTAGATACAATCTTAAATACAAATTAAATGTCAAGGAGATTATGGTTCAAATACATAAAAATCCCAACCATCTATTGATACAATGTAGGATCACAAAGTGGAGTAGTACAAGTAGTATTCAGAGTCACTCTAGACTAAAAAGGATAAATACTTGACTTGAAATCAACCATGCCAAAATGTTGAATAAGATCAAGGGTGTGCTTTTTTTGAATGAAATAAATCCATGTATCTAACTATGAAATCTATAAAACAAGGAAATGTGCAAAATCCTAGGATTTATCATGTTGAACTATGATGAAAGTGCCTACTAAATAGTATGAATATGGGATGAGGAGATACTTGTGAGAAGTAGATCATCAAAATCTAATAATAGTACAATAATGTCCTTTGTAATACATTGAAAATACACTATCGAATTGGATTGGAAATGAACAAAGCTAGTGAAGAGAACAAATGAGTCCATCTTATCATACCAAGCCTGAGGGGCCTATCTAATATTGTAAAGATTCCTACTAAGTTGATAAAAAAGAGAATAATAATGAAAAAACCTAATAGGTTTCTCCATATAAATTTATTCAGACAAGTATCCATTAAATAAATCATTTTTAATGTCCATATGATACACTGGACAACCCTAGGATGTAGAAAGATAAATTACAAGGAAAATAGAATCCATCATGGCAACAGGCATAAAAGTCTCAAAGTAGTCAATACCTTTTACCTACAAGAACCCCTTTACAATAAGATGTGCCTTATACTTATAAATAGAACCATCAACTGCATACTTGGTGCAATAAATCCATTTTCACCTAACTTTATTCCTTAGGAAGAGTGACCAAATCTTAAGTGTCAATATTCATCAATGGAGAATATTCATCTATCATTGTATCATCCTTCTCATGTATCCCATGAGACTGTGAAAAATAAAATGGATCCCCAAAGAATGCCTAACATAAAATTCTAGTCACTGTAGAGTGTGCATGATGATGTCAAGTGGGTGGAGGATCCTGTATCAAAGGTGTTACCTTAGAAACTATAGTATGAGCCTAGATAGGCATAGTGGAAACATCAGTGTGAATAGGATCCTCATATTCTATAACCTCCTCAAGAATCTCCTAAAATAGATCTTAAAATAATGAATCCTCAAGAGGAGGTTATAAATCATCAAAATAATAAGAACAAGGCATGGCATGGAATAATATTAAGAGTCATGAGATGTGAAGTGGTCATCAAACTATACATGTGTTTAAAAATTAACATCATGAGTATCAAAATATAAAATATGATAAGCTATTATGTCCTCATAATACCATACAAAAATCAAATGTTTGATCTTCTTATCCAATGCTTTACTTTTATTCTTTAGTAAAAACACCTAAACAAGGCTCCCAAAGAGTCAAAAAAATGAGACATTAGGGTTGGTTCCATACCAAGCCTCTTATATAATCATATGTTCAAGTTCTCTATGTAGTGTGTGGTTTTTAATGTAACTCACACAATTAACTACCTCTACCTCATAGATGGGAGGTAAATCTTATGAATGTATTATGAAAGTAGCCATATCCTTCAAATTTTGGTTCTTTTGTTATACTGATCCATTTTTTTTGGAGCATGTGCAACATAATGTTTGTGAACAATACCACTCTACAAAAAAATCAAATATCTCTTGACTGAAGTAAGCCACCCCATTATTTGTATGAAGATTATTGATTTAACTATAAGACAATTTATCAACCGAATCCTTAAAGACTTTGAAGTGAGTAAAGACATCACTTTTGTACATTCAAAAATAAACTATAGTATGCCTCAATAAATTATCAATGAAATAAAGTGCATACTTATCTCTATTTAAAGAATAAAATACCATCAAATCACTATGCACAAGCTATAGTGGTGAAGAGTCTCCCATGGAAATACCTTTGAGATGGTGTTATTTCCATAATGTACAACTAGGGTAAACTTCATCAAAACATGAAGATATAAGAACACCCTATACCATACTCTAAGTGCTCAACTCCTTTAAATATATATAGCTTATGTGTCCAAATCTCTCATTTTAAAGCTTACTCTCAAAATATACATGAAAAACCAAACACATCCCTAAAGGAACAGTATCATCAAAAAAATCTAACTTATAAAGTTGATAATGTTTAAAATTGTAAATGATGTCATGATGTTGTATAGTGAGTGTATGAAGTTCCTTGATAGCATAAGTTACAATGACAAAGTGTGTAATGTGCTTATCTTAATTGTGCTTGAAGTTGGCTTGGTTAATCTTCAGTTTTGGAATGGTTTAAGATGATTATGGATGAGTCTAAAGTTTTGAGCATGTGAAAGGGGTCCTATCAGTGATCAAATATTATTTTAAATCTTATTTACATAAGTATAATTCACCTAGTTCATCATTGTTCTCATCTTGACATTTTTGGTGTAATGGCACAAAATTAGAGTAGACAATTTGATGATGTCATAATTTTTGTGAGTGAATGAATCAAGGGGAGTTGGTCATATGGTTATGATCACATTAGTCCCAATTTTCCATGTGAAAAGCATAAGGTCATGAGACTAAGTATTATAAAATATATGAAAGTGCAAAGTTGGTCTCCCAAGCATTTTGATAGTGTATTCCCATACTTAGCCAAATTTGCAATGTGGCAAGAAGAGCCAAGTATGAATTTTGATTTAGTCATATCTCACATGTGTGGATGCATCAAGAAAAGGTGATCATATGGGTTTGTTTAGTTTTATATATATTTAATCTTTTATAAATTTTAGGTCAAATGTTAAAATGTAACAAAAGATATTCATGTTCAAAGTTGCCCTTCTAGATATGTTTTTGACATAATTAGCTCAATGGAAAAAATTTGAGTGATCATTTTAATGTAATTATATCTCACATGTGTGAGGTTTATAATAATATATTAATACATGGTTATGTTATCCTATTTTAGTATATAATAAGGTCTTAATTTTAGATCATGTGTTTAAGTGTAGCAAAAGATATGGAGGTTCAAAGTTGACCTTACAGATAGATTACAAAGGTTCCCATAGTCAAAATTTCACAAGGTAAAGTTCAAGAAACATCGATGAAGCATGTTTACTAAAATATGCTAGGATGTTTCAATATGGTTCCAAGTGTTAAATGATTAATATTTATTAGAGGTAAATATTGTTTTTCTAAGGATCAATGGTTCATGAGAGTTTGTACATCTAGTTCTACGGTGTGTAGTAAGTTAAATGGATCAAAGTGTTCGATGGTTAAAGTGAGTAAAGGTTGAGTTATTTAGAAAAATACAAATCAAGAGTATCCATTCCAATATTTTTATAATGATTGAGATGAGGACAAGTTTTCTATGTTTAATTTCAAGTAGAGATAAAGACTAAGCCACGTATATGAGATTGACATAACGCATTAAGTCAAATAGTCAAGATGAGGATCCAATGATGAGAACTAAAAGGAAAAGTTCAAGTCAATTATAATTATATTCATGGTGAATTATTGATATAATATGTGATGACATGATATGTGATCAAAGTGACCAAGGTTTAAATGTGACCACTTCCATTTAAATATTTGAATTTAACAAAGGATAAAACTAGTGCTTTGTATTTTGGCCATATCTTTCGATCTATGTATAATTTGACCATGTTGTGAAAATAAAATATTAATAATACTAAATTTTTAATATAATTAACCTTATTTTATTATATTTAATTGTATACTATCAAATTTATAAATATTAAAAGTTGACTATGTGTTCATGTTTACTCTGTAAGTGATCCAAGAAGACTATTTGACCTCGTTTGATTTTATTTCAATGTCTAATGATGAAATAGATATTATAACATGTTTTAAAGTCCATAAATATTGTATTTTTAATTATGAAGGTTTGGTAAATCATATTAAATATGAACAAAGGCTTAGAAGTTGACTATGCATTTGTTCATAATGATTATGTGCACATATTTTTATTTGAGCAAATTTGTGATTTAGTAGAAGAGTATTGTGATGGTTTCTAACACTTAAGGAGGAACTATAGATCATGTTTAATGGGTAAATGTATTTATAAAGTCTTATTATATTTTATTTTCCTTGGACAAATGTCAAAGATCCGAATGGGTCTCCATAGGTCCTTCATAATTGTAGAATTTTCATTTTGATAGAGCCAGAAATAAGCAAGGTTTTGGTTTGAACATTAGTTTGATCAGCCCAAATGGGAAATAATATATCACTACATACATGTTATAAGTAACTTCAACCAAAATTTTTGTTGAGTATGAACCTTTGATTTTGGGGTTACATTTTGTGTTAAAACATGATGTTAAGTAGTTGTTAATATTTAGTCATTTAGAGATAGTTGTCAACTAGATCAAAAGTAAATATCAATTGAAACTTTCATACTTGAAAATGTATAGTAAAAATTCTTGGGATATGCTTTACTTATTTGAGGAATTCAACATTAAGGCTATCCCAAGGGATTAAAATTAGATAATAAATTCACTAGCCACTTTTGTTACCAATTTAGCACTACTCTAGGAATCTAGAATGTAGAAATTTTATGCAGAGTTGGTCCCTACCCCTTAGTCTCATATAACATGGATAAATTTTAGGGTTTCAATGATGATTAGTAAATTATATAGTTTATGAATAGTTTTAGAGCCTTTGAATCTCAAATAATAAATTAAAAGGATTTTAAGCATATGAACATAGAATACATTGGATATGATGGTATCTTACAGATCAAAGAAAATTTAATACATATGGGAATGGTATCATTAGAAGGGTTTTTTTAATTAATGCACAAGATAAAAAATAGAAACATATAAAACTAAGGGAATCTAATTTCATCAAATAAAACCGAAGAAATGTTGAACATAATCAATATGTAAGCATTCGATTAAGTTGTTCTAAGAGTGAAAAATGAACACTAAAGAAAATATTAATAAAATATAAAGACATTATTTATTGGACATATGAGGATTTTAACGTCTTTGATCCCAAATTTATTACATATACCATTCCTTTAAATCAAGGGAGTAATCCCTTTATGCCAAGGCCTAGTGAATCCAATTCTATATCCCCTCTTCCAAGTAGAAATTTAGAAGTTATTGGATGCTAAAAATTTATTTCCAATTATGATTTCTACTTATGTTTCCAACATAGTGCCTCTTAGGCAAAATAATGGTGAAATCATGCTATGTGTATTTTAGGAACCTGAATAGAGCATCAAAAAGGGATAATTATCATTTCTGCTTAGATGAAGTAATATAAGTGCTCAACATATATAAGATAATGTTCCTTTTGGATGGTTTATCAAGATAAAACCAAGTATTAGTAGAAGTAAAGGATATAATCAAGACTTATTTTACCACTAAGTGGGGTACTTTTAAATATAAAAAAAACCTTTAACCCTGATTAATTTAAAAGAAAATTTGTAGTGTGCCGTGAACTTTGATTTTCAAGGACTCATTATAAAATTCATCATTATTTACATGTATGTTCTTAATATTTTTTCTAATAATAGAGATAAGAATCTGACTCAGAAAAATTATTTGATAGGGTTAGAAGATATGGAGTGTCACTAAATCTAAAGAAAGGAATATATGGAGTTACACAGGGAAAAAGGATAGGTCACATCATTACCCAAATATGTTTTTTCCATTTACATGGAATGAATTAAGGACATTTCAAAGATAAAACCCTTAATAACATACATTAATTAATGTATTTATTTATAAAGATAAACTTTATATAAAAATTCATTTTTGGATTTTTAGATATTGTCAAACCATTGAATGCCATGACTAAAAAATATGCAAAAATAGAGTGGAAAATATAGTAAAAAAAGCATTTCATGATATTAATAATACCATTGCTCAAGCCCTAGTCTTGATTATCCCTTATTTTATTAAATATTAATTTATTTATTCATTTGATTCGAAACACTCTATAAAATTCGTACTCAAACAAAATGTGGATGATAATGAACACTAAATTACCTTCATGAGTACTAATTTAAAGGATGTAAAACATATATTATAAATGATTGATAATAAAATATACACCTTGATCAAAGTGGTGAATAAATTAAAGCACTATGTTCTATGAAATAAGACATATGCCATAATTTTAGACCCAAAATTTAAGCTCACACTTGGTCAAAATGAGTTGGGTTAAAGAAGAGGTAAGTACATGGCTATATTACAAGATTTTGATCTTGAAATCAGACTTTACAAGCGGGTTTGCATCAAAACATAGGTATTGGACCTCCTCTTGGAAATCTTAGAACACATAATATCCTAAGGATATGATACTATTGGCTACTATTTTCAACAATGATCTTTATCATGTCAGAACATACCATAAATGTCATGTATTTATAAAGAGATAAGTAACCATATCTATGCAACTACATATTTTGATTTAAGTATGCATTTTTGATCAATGAGATCTTGAATTCATGGGAGTAATCAATCTAAATTATTTAATAGCACACAAGTTCATTTTAATAGAAACTAATTATTTTATTAGGTGGATAAAGGTTATGGTTATGAATAATTTTAGAGCAAAATAAGTGATTAATTTATTAGAATAAAACATACTAACCATATTTTGAATGCCAATTTATTTGGTATCTAACAATGTTCCAACCCTTCAATATGAAAAATTTACTAAGTGATCTTACAATAATCAAATTCATATAAAGTTTTCCTCAAAATATTACCCATAAGGGAATGGAGTTATTGAGTCAGCAAAAAATAATTTTATGGATGCCATTAATAAATTAACACAATAACAACAAAGGGAATGGCATAAAATATTAAAATATGCACTATGGGGTGATAAAACAAGGCATAAGCAAACCCTCAAAACTTGACCTTTCCTACTAGTGTATAGGTAGTAGCATGTGTTTACCATTACTCTCAAACCACCAATGTATCTATTCATACAAGAGTATATGGAAGAATATGAGATATTTGAAACAATGTTACTAAACATATTCCATATGGATGATCCACAAACAAAAGCATTTCATAGCTTGAACAAACACTGAGACATTTTAAAGGGGTGGTTTGATAAAATATCATGATATCAAAATTTTCAAGATTTAAGACTTAGCGATTTTATGGGATAAGGCACATGATAATAAATGACAAAATGACAATTTAGCTCCTTTATGTATTAGTCCATATCAAATATATTAGATTCTGGTAATAATTATTTTCACTTATAGGACCTTTAAGGTAATAATCTTGCTTTTGCAATAAATAAGTAGTTTTTGAAACATTATTTTATAAATGCTCTAGTTGTAAATTATTTTGTGTAACTTTGAGTTATACCTTAGTTATAGGATTAGTTTATATTCTGATATTTCCTATATTATAAATCTATCCTTCCTAGATTGGATTTCTAGCTTTCCTAGATTAGATTTATATCTGTAATATATTATATTTCTTACTTTCTAGAGTAGTTTTTTTGCTTTCGTAGACTAGTTTGTCCAAATTAAATACAATCCAGTGATTTTATGATTTCATAAATATTATCCTAACAAGGGGGTCCAAAATCACATGCAAATGATATTTTTGTAGAATATTCTTGATGCATTTGGAGTTCTCAAATCAAGGCATGTGTCATACTCGAGAATAAAGTTTTATTTAATTTGGATAAGTTTATTAGACTATTAAAGTTTCCTATGATGTTTTCATGAAAAAATTATAAATAATTATAATTATAAAATATTAATTGCATACTTACGTATTTAATATTTTTTGAGAGATTATACACATTGAGTAATGTCAAAGAATGAAGAAGATATCTAATTTGAAAAAAAAAATGCATTCGTATTGACCCAGTCAATGGTGGTTCCCAACCCTTATTCTATTTTTTTTTAAATTATGGAATAAATCTAATTCAAGTATCTCTACTAGGGCTATAGACACTTAGATACCGACATAAAATTGCCTAGAATGGAATCAGAGGAATTTATGTTGGGGATATGGATGCCTAACTAGAAGTAAAATAATGTCCAAGTTCCATTGATTTATAATTTGGGGAAAATAATATCAATACCATCTTTAAATTTTCCTAACTCTTTTATAAAACTCTCATAACAAGGAGGAATGAATTTTCATACATCACACAAAATCTAAAGTTTGAGAAGGGTTAGTATGTTGAAAGATTGCATTTAGAGTCTCCTTCTATTGTTAGTGTATTTATTTATGTTTCTTAAATTTTAAAGTTATGTATGACCATACTAGGATTATAGGTTCTCAAATACTCTAGAATATTTCCCTACTGAGTTGCCATTTTTTATGACCAACATACCCCACCTTCAAAATTTTCAAACGGGGAACCAATTTTCATTCATAATTTTCATAATCATGTCTTATGTATTGCATGTTGAAGTCTAGATCACATGAAAATGACTTTAATTTCTAAATATATATTCAATTCCATTTTAATATCTATAATCAAGACTCTATTAGAATGTTAACGCTCCAAAAGTTGATTTATGTCTTTCATATCATGTTAAATTTGGGATAGAAGATATTTTATATGGATATCTTAGACTTCAAATTTTAAAATTTTAAAATGTGACCATTGAAATATTTAAGCATGTTTTTTATAATCAAAATATTTTACAAATCCTTTGTGTCTTTAGTGGGAATAGTCATTTGGAATCAACTATGATTATGATTTATTTGATTAACTAAATAATCTAATGTATTATTTAGAGTTATTTATATAACTAAGTGGGTAAGATAGACTTAACATCATGAGATCTTAACACATGTATTCATACAAATTGCTTACTCATGATATTCAAATTTATAAATCTACTATTCACCCAAATAAGTCACACTAATTCATGCATCATAATTTTTCTTATCCATGGTCTTTTAATTCATTCATCATAATTTTTCTTATCCATGGTCTTTAGGTCTAACATAGTCTATAGAGACATTCAAGCACCTAAAAAAGTGATATTTCTCCATATGATACAATCCTAGTTACCCATATATCCTTTGATAATCATACATATTCTAAGTTCTCATAGTTACCTAGAGTAGTATGGGCTATCCATGTATCATGGTCTCATTAACATATGAATGATATATTCTTACATAATTTTTGAAACATTTATTCCTTTGAATGAAGTGATATTGCTTGATGTATCATAATATTAGTTCCCAACATCTTGTAGGATGAATGTACATAGTCAAACCTAAATACCTTCTAAAAGAGCGTGGGTTATCGATATGTCATCATCTCATTTATATGTGACCTACCAGAGCATAATACAAAGATCAAATCTTGAGTAAGAGAAATCTCTCCATGTGGAACCATCTTGGCAACCTATGGTCTGACACAATAAGGTACATAGGTATAATTAAGTGACCCCTCAAGTGAAGTGATATTTATTCATGTGTCATAAAATTGATAACCCTTAGTCTACAATATGCACAATTAAGAATTTCATGGTCTAGGCAAGTAAGTTTTTTATATCTTACCAAGTTTAATCATATCAGGAAACTATGATCAAAGAGGAAAAGTACAAAATATAGGGTCTAGTGCCTAAAGGATGAGAGATATCAATCCATAGGTCTTTAAATAAGTCAAATAATCAAAAAATAATATATCTATTATCAAAAATGACCTCTGAAAGTGTAAAAATAATACATCTATCATGTTAATATGATGAGACACCCATAAGTAGTAAAAATATACCACATGGTAATAAAATAATCCATACAATTTGACAATGCAAAATTCAAATGAGAAATGAATAAGTGAGTAATGAAGTAAAATTCATTTTTTGTAATTAGTTCAAAAAAATTGGCAACAAAAGTCATTCAATTCATAGATACATTTAGGTTTTAAAGAATGATTTTATTGCATTACCATCTTGTTATCCTCTGCATTTTTTTAATTCAAACTCCCTTGTGACTAAAATACTTTAAGATTTATAGATGACTTAGAATAATTGATTGGTGATAATCACTTCATCATATTACGCTTGTCCTCTACATTTTTCATTACAAACATGACTAAATTCATGGATAAAATGTTTGATTTAACTACATTGGATCATCAATTTATACTTTATTCAACCATATGTGTAGAATTGTATGCTACATATCCATATGAAACAAGGGTCCATCTAAATTTACATAATAATATTAGGATGACATTGTCTATTAAGATAATAGGCCTGCATAAGGATACCATAAAACTAGGGGTAATTCCTTGCATCAACTTTATTTATGATTTATTTACAAATAAACAAATTTCTTGGACAATATTACAGTAGTGGCATAATACTATCTATGTTTCCTACATTAGTGGAAATGCATTTGAGAAATATTATTGGTTCCCTTTTCCTAAGATAATGTACAACTAGGATATAGTGAATTCATGGTTTTTTAAAAATTCAATCAAGGACAACTAACATAAATTTGAATCCAACCCAAGTAATTTTGTAATCAAAGGCCAATTTCCTCCATTATTTTAGTTATTTATAGGCCATAGGTAAGAATCACCATGGATTTGATAAATTGATTATATGGATTTATGAGTATTTATTATGTTCATGAGATAAAGGTCCCATTGTTGGATTTCATTTTGATTTTGTATATAAAATTTTCCCTTGAAGAAATTATTATCTCTAGTTTGATACACCAAATAAACAACCCAAAAAATCTACTTGGTGGAAAATTTTATATGATCCTACATGGTAGATGTTATAACTATTATAGTGCATCCATCGTATGGTGCACAAGGCCATGTATTGTTAAAACATGCCCAAAATATCATAAAACATTAATGTAAGAATTGGGAAAATGAAAAATTATTGGTATACACTAATTTCACTATAATTATAATTACATATAGTAAGGCACAACCTCTATATCTACCACATATTGTTCTAGATAATGTGGATGAACAAGAGATTACTACAAAATGGTATGATGGTGTGGATATTTAACTAAGGGGTGATACAAAAAGAAGCTTTCATCCAATCCTTCTTAGCATTAGCCACATATGATATACCAAATGGGAGTACCTAAAATTTATCAATATAATTATAATTAATTATAACTTTAAAATGACAACATTTAGGTATTAAGATCATATAAATAATGTTAGGGAACACCTCAATAAATATGAAAATAACAATAAAATTATTCTGTGGGAACTTAAGGTACAATAATTAATCTATATTTCTAAATGTTGAAGATGATAGTGAGGTTTCTATAAACATGCATAAGGTTTTCATGTAAATCATAATTTCCCAAATGATCTAGTATGATCCTACCATTATATAGAAAGATGGTAAAAGAATAGATAGTGAAGAATGGACCTCAACACCAGTTCATGGACCTCCTCCTCAACTATAAGCATAAATGGGAACTAAAATTATTGATGAAGTAAGTTAATATGGGGAAATAAACCCAAAAATCATATATAATATCTATAGAGTTCTCTTAACACCTCCAAGTGTTATCTCTTCTCAACCCAAAAATGACATAGAGGAATTTAAAATTTAAATCAAACTAGAGGGAAAACTTATTTTGCATCCCTACTTCCATTAAAATTAGTATTAAAAATAATTAATCCTTCCATCTCATAGGTTTTTATTCATTCTACTCCTCTATCATAAATTCTTACAAAAATTCGCCCAATAGTCACTATCATTCCTAGTCCACTTCCTCCACTTCCCACTAATATATCCACTTCATTTTTTATTCCACTTATTTTGTGGCTATCTCTTGTTCCTACTAGGCCACCACTCATGACATATCAAAGGAACCATAAGAATACTCTTGGGTCTCCCCAAGTTTTACAAGAAGAAGAAATTCCTAATGAAGGTCTGTTTGTCAAAATATCCCCTCTTTATGAGGAATCAAATGAGGACAAAGAAGAAATAGAGACTATAATAATAAAAATAAATTTATTTAGGGGAACAAAAATAAATGAATAATCAAAATTATAAGAAGAAAAGGATGATTTAGTGGAGACATATTTAATATTAGAAGAAAAGAAAGGATAAAAGTATATGGATTTAGAGGTAGAGTCTAGATAATGAGTTCTAAACCAAGATAATAAATCATTGGATCCACTTGAATTATCTATAACTAAAGTTTTATATAAAAAAATACATAAGGTGGTTGAGACCACACCATTATCTATTCAAAATAAAAATCAAGAGCTAATTCCCAATGAGACG
>JARHVA010007598.1:350000-415000 GCA_037957365.1 Torreya grandis | reverse complement strand
AAATGAGGAAGTTTTACATTTATTCAAGGGAAATGAAAATATCATTTATTTTTAAGGAGGGATACTTGAATATTATCCCTTAAAATCAATTTATTCACCAAGTGATGAGATACATCACTCTTCAAGGTAGGTTTGAATATGCATATTATTAGTTTCCTTCCTAAACCACTTTAGACATAAACAAATGATAAGATCACATTTATTTCTACTTCTTTCACTTGAAAATTATATCTTCGATATTCAAGAGAAAAAATATAGGATTATTTTACACCAAGACATGATTTATTTGATGTATCATCATGCAATAAATCAATTTATTGGTCTAGGCTTTGTTGTAAATATTATGGAATCTAAGAAAGCCAAGTCTTCCCCCAAATAGGATGGATGGGAATGGGTGGAAGGAAGCCCAAAATAAAAAAGATATAAAAACATCACTATAAATATTAGAGGTTAATTTAAACCATTGACTAATAATAATAAGGATGGTGATATAAAGGAATTTCTGGATCCCACTATAGAAGATAGTGTTGCCGAAAAAAAAAATCACAATTTACCTTATTTGTATTTGGGACAATCATAACCTTCTCAAAGTTATTATATGGATGGAAGTGAAGACTTAGATGGTGGGAATAAAATATAGGATAATAAAATTGGAAAATAAGAGATTAAAGACCAATATGCTAAAAAATCAAAGGTAAAATATAAATCTATGAACTACATGTTGATAATCTATAGGATATAATCACCTTAGAATAAAATAATATTTAGTTTCATAAAAGATTTATTAAACATATAGTGAAATTCAATGATATTATTAGGGTCAAAGTGATACAATTTCAAAATCTATAAAATAGGGAGGGAAATATTGCTAAAAGTGATGAGGAGTCTATTGATTCGATGAAAAAACAAAATAGTGAGGTAATCTATTCGGAGGATAATATTGATTATGTGTATCATGAAAGAGATAAAATGAAAGATTATATGAATAAAATAATCCTCTTAATCAAGGTGTGAATCATAAACTACACAACTAACATTCACATTATTAAATAAATACTTGGGGATAAGGAGGAAGAAACATGCAACAAAGCTAACAAGAGACTAAAGATGCATGAAAAATACAAGGAGGTTTCCTAAGAATAAATTTATATTGAGAAGGCCAATGAATTCATAAACTTCATGTATGAATAATGGGATTTTGAATAATATTTAATAAACATTATTAGTAATTAGTTGTGGGTTTGTTATTTATTCATTTTTTTTTTTTGTTGCATAATGGTTTTTTTTTTATAACCTTTTGAGTTTTAGTTTATTTGGGATTTTTCATGACCTTATATATTGTCATTTGACTATATTATAGTGTTTTAAAATTCATGTCTTTTTTTTCTCTCTGGTATGAGGGTTATGCCCCACTAAAACTTTATTTTTATAAATAATAAAAAAGTGCTACACTATGAATGACAATTATCACACAATAACGAAAGGACCATAAAATAAATTCTAATTCCCTAACACAATCAAAAAATAAATGTCAAACATGAAGGTAATAACTATACATAATGATAAATCAATTATATATTACTAATAATCAATTTCACACAACAAGGCAAGGGCCATACAAATAAAGATTCATGTTATAACACATGTAATCAAGAAATGTTTAATACACTAAGGAAATATACACTCATAATGAGAAATCAATATCTCATTATGAATAATCAATGTCACACAAAACTACTAGGGCCCTATAAAGAAAGAGTCATTCCCTAATTCACTAAAAAATCAATGTCATACACTATGGGAATGAGTGTGTGTTATGGTGTTTATTTAGTATTAATGCAACCTATTATCTATCTTTTAACACTTGACAATGGAAAAATTGACTTTTATTAGGTAATTAAAAAATAACTAGGGTGTATTACCTATGAATAATTTCTAATTTTGGAGCTTTAAAGAAATTATTTTAAATGTGTAAGTGATAAAATAGGATTTCCTACTACTTGTTGATAGATTCTAGATATGGAAATAGGCTTAGACCTTATATGTATAAATAGATGAGTTTTTTGCTAAGTTATCATGCAAATAACATGTAGAATGTATATGATAACATATAATAATTATTTGAATTTTGAAAATGATTGTTTTTTTGCATAGAGATAAGTTAGATAGAGGGTAACAACTTCAAAAATATGAAACCATATGAGTATGGATCAAGGAATTTAAAATGATAGGAAGAGTGATATGATGATCATGAGATATTTTGATTAATATAATAAGGATATTAGGCATACACTAGGGAATTATTTATGTTTATTGATATAAAATAAGGAATTATTAGACCATACAAGGTAAGGGTATATGAGATAATGGTGTGCAAGAGCCATCTGTATGAAAAAATCATGTAATTTAAATATAGGTTAAGGATGGCATTTCCAAGTGTCTAATACCATATTAAATTATCCAAAAATTCCCCCCTTTTATTTTAATATTGAAAATTCAAAAGTAAAATAATAAATATATTGCATACCTTGGTGTGTAAACACACTTTATATTTGGGAAAATTATCCAAATATGCAACTTGTTTCATGAAAACTTGTAATAGATCATGAAAAACAAATTTGATATATGATATGAAAAATAAAATAAAATATATTAATTAAACATTTAAAATTTTTAAGAGTATGGAAGGAATAAACTTGTAATTTTTTAAACCATGTTTACATTTCAGTTATTATATTTTGGGGTCTTTATGACCCAATGGAGAATTTCATGTGGTGATTAATTTCAAAGTGCCTTTATTAAAACCATGGGTTTTGAAAATTAATTCCAAAACCAATTGAATAAGGATGGTGTTTTGGTCATTGAGTGATGTATAAATTTAACAAAACTACCCATTTAACTAATCTTGAACCTTAATATGCAAGAATGAATCCCAATTACTAAGGCTCGTATGTAGACTAAATCAACTACTATAGATGTAAATTCAATTCAAAATGTTACCTTCAGTGTGTTTAACCCTAAAATGTTTTATTTAAGGTGATATTATAATTAAATCTATATTTAAATTAAATAGGTATATATAAATGAAATGGCACAAGGATGATAATCAAAACTATAGTAGGCTAATTGGATGCTTAACTCAGATATAAACATACACTAAATGTATTATGTTGAGATAGTCTAAATATGAAAAGTATAACCATGATATATATAAATGACAAAAAAGTGATGTACTTATATTTTTCTAATGTTAATGTAGTTTTATATCTAGAATATATGTAAAGTATGGTAGAAATAAAATCTAGAATAGTCATCATATTCTAGATTTGACTTGTCTAGCATGCTTAACACTAACATCATCCTGGGACAGTTACATCAATTCTATTATCTAGGTTCAGTGTAAGTGTTCTATCTAGATTACCTATTAGAAGAAGATTTAACCACTAGTATGGTTATAGGTTTAACTTTTCCTTGGATTTGGTGTATTTAAATCTAGGTCATGGATTATGACTCCTTTTGAAATGGTAAAACCCTTGTTTTCCATCTTCATATTGACCTTGGGGGAAAATGGGTTGGTGGAAATATGGTGTCATGATGACCCCAAAGACCCTAATATCAAATGGAACTACTTACATAACCAATACTCTAAAAGAGGGCCTTATGATCATGTACTTTTCCCTTATGTCTTGGCTTGTGTGTGAATCATGAAATATTATCAAAAGTAAGCATAAAATTGACCTAGCTTGTAACTTGGAAAATCAAGCTCTTAGGCCATTACTTTAGTAATTTAGACTTGTAGATGTGAAGTCCCTATAATTGATATGGAAATAGGAATAAATTAGGAAGATTTATTCAATTGAATGTTCTTTATATGCTTTTTGGTAATAATACTTAATATTATTCCTATGTTATTTGGTGATGAATGAATGAGGGTTGATATTGTATTTATATATCAATACTTTTATAGTAATAACTCACATAAAATCACTTAAGTTGACCATATGGATACATTTTATTTCCAAATTACTTAACTCTAGGTCATTAGACACTTACGTTGAGATACGATAGTAGTGTCAATGTTATTATCTATCTTGAATGTTAGTGTCTAGGGAACATGAAGGCATGTATAGGCTTAGAACATGTAGATATTTGAGATAACTACTTTTTAATATTTCTAAGAAAGATAGAAGATCTAGGTATTTATGTATATGCCAAGGGGAATAAATATAGAGTAGATGTGAGATTTGTGGAAGTGGTAGAAAGGTAAAGAATTGAGATGAACAACCAAGGTCTATGTTTACCAAGTATAAAATAATGAGGCTATATAATCATAAAACATCATCTAAATTTCCCCCTTTAATAGAGTAATTAAATTACTAGTTTAAAGTAAATTAATGTGTACTTGAGTGTTTATGCACACCTTATCTTTGTGTGTCCCCAAGTTAAGATCTTTGATGGTGACTAACCTAAAAACAAGGTAATGTTATAATATAAAATTAGTGCATATAATTTGGGTTGAAATTACTTGAAATAGATTCAAATTGAAAGATAAAGGTTTAGGTGTACACCTATGTCTTAATGTAATTACCTTGCCTATTAACAAGTTATTTTGAAAAATGTGTAAAATTATAAGTCTCTAAAACTCAGAATAGGAAAAATATAGATAAATATTTAAAGTTCATATATCCAAGTAGATATATATATATATATATATATATATATATAGAGAGAGAGAGAGAGAGAGAGAGAGAAAGAGAGAGAGAGAGAGATTAGAAGGCGCATGCCACCAACTTTGGAGAAAAAGTGAGTTCCCACCTGGTAATTGAAATTAGCTCAATTGTGTATCCAAATGATACTTACAACCTATTGAGGCTGGATGATCAATTCAAACCTTAAAACTTGGTAGTATTAAGTTATTTTATTACCTCAACCATACCAAAAAGGTGAACCAACTATTGTAGTAGATTGACTTAATGAAATTATGTAAAACTATATAGGGTATTAATACTAAAAACTCCATGATATGGTAAAATTCCATAACATGGTTTTGGAATATGAAAATTATTTTTAATTTGAAATATTAGGTACATGTTACATATCATATGAATCTTATTTATGTCTCATGTTAAAATTATGTATAACAATAGTACCGATGTATAGAATTATGCCACAACCATGAATCTAAGCCATATAGCTATGTGGTTTAGCCAATTTGGATAACTATATAAGTGTGGAGAACATGTTTCCAAAGCATGCCACCATTATATATGGATAGATCTAAAACTTGATATAAGTACCAATGTAGAGGACATATTTCCAAAACATGCCCCAAATATAAATTGGATATGTTGAATAATAAATAGGTGAAGATAACAAGAATCTAAATCATCACCCCACTAAATCTGATAACTATGAATTTACAAAAGCCATTCCCATATGACATTCCCCCACTAAATCTAAAAACTAATATAAGTACCATAAATTGAGGGATTTTGGAAAACATGCTTCCAAATCATACTCCCACAAAATCTAGAAATTGTGCCAAGTGTGAAGAACATGTGTCTATGACATTCCCCCACTAATATACCCCACTTTGAGGTGAGATAAAGATATGAACTAGTATTTACCTCACCTTAAAAGAAATACACTATATAATATATGAATTTAACCATGTAGCATATGAAAGGTAACATACCTATGTAAATGTATCATTGAATTGCATAGAACCAATGTGATCACATGTAGTCCTAATATTCATGATAAATATCATGGAATTTTATAAATGGTAGTAGTATAATATTAACAATAAAATCACACACACACACACACACACACACACACACACACACACACACACACACACACACACACACACACACACACACACACACACACACACACACACACACACACACACACACACACACACACACACACACACACACACACACAAGATCACTCAAAATCAAGTCAGAAGGAAATGTTTCAAGGAGACCATAAACAAGGGTCATGTTAAAATGTTGTTTAATAAAAGGAAGGTGACTTAGTCAAATATCCATAAAGGCAAGAATGAAATATTTAAATTTACATAAAATAGACAATGGCATATGAAAATTTCAATAAAATCATACATAAAAATGGGGGGTACAAGTAAAGGATCATATTAAAGTTCTTAGCTAAAGAATATAATATCAAGGTAAGACACTCAAGGAAGTGTATAAAGTAAATCATTAGTAACTATCATAAACATGTTACAGTATCCCATGGATCCAATGTGTTAAGAAAAGTATGTCATGTGTATAACTTATTAAATACCTTATGTAATATATAATCATGGATAATACACATGTGTAATTACATATGTCAGCTATAAAATGATAATATATAGTGATCATCGAATCATATAACCTATGTGTAACAATATATAAGAAGTGGATTCCCCCAATTTCCATATGGCATGAGTAGAGGGAAATCCCAACATCCAAAATAGGAATGTATAATGTATATGTGTATGCTTAAATCACACTCAAATATAAGTGTGACATACATGTGTATGTAGGAGTAACTAAGTATGTCATCCATAAACATTAACTGCCACAAGAATGCCAAGGAAGCAATAGAACATGTAGGTGAAAAAAGTGATTTTGTATTTCTGAATGTTTTTAAATTTTATTGCTATGTTTAAAATATTTGAAGAGTAAATATCATCCTATGATGTCATCCAATGTATGATCATAGATATCTCCCCATTATAAATTTGGTGTAATACCTCATTTATTTTATATAAAAGAATGTATATATATAATATTTGGCATTGTGGTATTAATGGTGCTCTACTTATGTAGAATAGGACTCTGTGATAATGAATTAATAGTAGGAGTAACATGATCAAGGGATATTACAACCCATCCTTTATTTCTCATTTATTTATTTCATATAGTAATAATATGTACATTTTGAGGTTCTCTATATATTTGAACATATTTTTAGTAGAAGATTGGGATTCAAAGGAATCCATTGTAAGTGTATGGTGTAATGGTATTTTATGTACTATCCACCTAATAAAGGGGATTAAATTTTTCTTACCCTTTATAGTGAATTATCATTAATAATATTTATAGTTAGTTATTTGGGTATTATTTTGTTCAAGAGGATGCTCATATGGAATTCTACAAATTATAACTAGATGATTAACATGAATGTATTGTACACACACATACACTATAAAAGGTACTAATAGAAGAGTGTGTATCTGAGGTATTCCTAATATAATATCAAATATTCCTATGGAAGGGATAACTAAAAAGGTAGTAACCACACATGTGGGATAAACTTGTAAAGGTAATTGAATATTGCTAAGAACCTTTTAGGAGGTGTTATCAAAATTCTTGAATTGATATAGTAGAAGGACGTGAATCATTATGATTTTAACCTACGTGTGTAATTAATTTCATGGTATAAACATTCTCACTTTCAACATTAACAATCATAACACTATGTATGGGGTGTTTACCAAGGTATGCTTGAATGAATAGAGAATGGAGATCAAATCAACCGTCCCTAATTTCACTACTATCAAACTAAATATAGGATGTATATGTCACATATAAGTAACAATAATCCCATGTATTGGTGTGCCCATAATGTGAGGTATGAGGATGTTCATTGTATGTAATTTGGATTTTTTATTCCATCTTGGAATGGTCTTGCAAAGGATTTTGAAATATCTTATGTTTATGGTGATCACTAGGTTGTGAACCTAATTCCTTTGGAGGATCCTCAAATGTAATCTTTTTGTCATCGATAAGATCTTGGATCTTGTGTTTCAAGGTAAAGAATCTAATATTAGAATGCATTGGTATATGATTTTAATCATAATAATCATTAACATCATATATTTTTGGTAGAGGTCAACTCATATTAAACTAGATAGGATGAGGGAGAGATATAAGTTGCACTCTAGTAACTGTGGGAGTAATGAAGTTGTGTACTTAGGTAAATGTGTAAATTATCTCTTTGGTGAATTAGATAAGAAAATATAATTAGGCTATTGTGAAACTCTGTTAACCATGGTGGTTGTTTATTTTTTAAGATCAAGATGTTTTACCTTATAACTTGGTTTAATTATGAAATTTTTACTACATGTAGATGTAACTAGTGTGTTTTCTACATACTTTAGCTTTTTCAATGAGATAAGTTTTATTTCATGATTTCATACAACATGGCATAATTCATTGAAAGATTTGAGTTTTTTGAAAATAATGGACTCATTTAAAGGAGAAATAAACTTTGCTTGAATATATCTTCTAACTCTTTGTCTGCCATAGGATTATTTATTTTGGATAGCATTCTCTTATATTTCAAGATATATTCATTGATAGGTTCATTGGTTCCTCATTTGATTTTGGTAATTGGTAAATTTGGGAATAAAAAAACTTTTAAGAAATTCTAATGGAAAATTTGATAATAATTGATCTATAGGAGGTTTGAACGCTTTTATAGATTAGAGATGTAAATAATAAAACCACCTCAAAGCATAGTCTTTGAGGCTTATTGGAAATAATTTGGTCAAAAGTTTATCGTTGGACTCATAGTCAAGGCATGCCACCTAAAATATTTGAAGATGTTTTTTAGGATCACCCTTGCCATCATAAAATGTGAATTTAGGTGAAATAAATATAGTTGGAAAAGGGTGCAAAGATACTTCAAGTGCAGCTGGGTTATGCAACACATCTTGTGAATTCATAGCATGATCAGATTTTAAATCATGTTATTCAATGCTTGTAATATTGTCCTCTAAGGTCTTTATAACTTGAAATAATGATCGAATTATAGTCAGTAAAGGGGATTAAAATGTGTTTCAAGTAGTAATAGGCATTGAACCTGGCATTTATGTTAAGACAACTGGTAATTCCATGATAGATGTATTGATATTAGTTTTAGGGAATAAATATTTAAGCATCTAATATATGCCCCACTAGATGTTTTGGGTTGTAATGTGCTCAAGCAAAGAGATGTTTCCACTATATTTTTGGAGTTTTTTTTATTTGAGTATAGTTTTTAATATATCATTAAGATATTTATGGTTTTGTAGAATGTGCTCATGAAATAATGTAATTACATGCACTTGGTCCTGATCTATTTGGTCATTTTCATTTATTTTAATGATTTTAATTATTATAATCTTCTTCTATGTTAACCTTATCAATATGTTTTTCATTATCAACATGGGTATCATCATGATCCAAGGTATGAGATCCCTCATTATTTTGAGACATCTTAGATGTTTGGAGGGGAAGTTAAATATGTTCAATAGGCACACCTCCAAATTTATGTCTACTCCTAGGTTCCATTAAAAATAGTAAAAGTAAAAAATTATAAATTATAAAAACATGAAACCCTAGTTAGTTTAAAATCCTAGGAATCAGAAACATTTACATTCACACAAATTGATTTCATCAAATGTTTAACTCTAAATTTTTTGATATAAAGTGATATTATCATTATCCGTACATTTTCATTAAATGGGTATTCAAAAATGAAATGGCATAAGGGTGATAATAATGTCTATAGTTGGCCAATTACATTATAAACTCAGACAAAAACATATATTGAAGTTATTCTACTGAGATAGTCTAAAAATGGAAAAGACTATTTTGCTAGATTTGTAAATGATAAATAATTGATGTTAATTTAGTTTTGGATATAGAATATGTGGAAACTAAGATTCAATGAGATTCTATAACAGTCATCAAATTTTGAATCTAAATTTTTTGGTGTTCTTGACACTAACTTTAACCTTGGATGGTTATGTTGATGATACTGTTTGGGTTTGACACAAGTGTCATATATAGAATACCTATTGGAATAAGATGCAATAACCTAAATACTTCTGGGTTTGACTTCACCTTCACTCTAGTGTATTCAAATACATGTCATGGACTATTTATCCTTATGAAATGGAAACACCCTAATTATTTATCTTTATAATGACCTTAAGTAAAAATGGGTTAGTGGGCACACAGTATCAAGATGACCCCAAAGACATCACTATCAAAGGTCAATACCTACATAGATAATACTCCATAAGAGGACCTAAAACTCATATAGATATCCTCTATGTGTTGGATTATATGTGAATCATAAAATATTATGTAAATCAAGTACAATAGTGACCTAGCTTATAACTTGGAAAATTGGACCCTTTGGATACTCCTTTATTACTTCAGACCTATAGGTGTGTAGTCCCTATGACTAATATAGAAATAGGAATAAATAGGGGAGCTTTAATCAATTGAATGTTATTTCATATTAATGATTAATAATGTTGTCATGTTGTTAGGTGATGAATAAATGAAGGTTGATATTATATTTATATCAATCCATTTGGATGAATAACATGCATAAAATAACTTAGTATGACCATTGGGATACATTTTATTTACAAATTGGTTGACTTTAGGGCACTAGTCACTTATGTCACTATAGGATAATAGAATTGACACTATTATATACCTTGGAAATTATTATCTACGAAACAATAAAATAAGTAAATGATTAGAACTTGCAGATATGGAAGATAAGTACATATTAAACATTATGGGTAAGATAGAAGACTTGGGTCATTAACATAAGACTAGTAAGACTAAGAGATATAGGCCAATGGACATAAAGATAGAGAATATTCAAGATGTACAAAAGTGGGAAAACGTAAATAACTAAGAGGAACAATCAAGGTCTAAGTTTTCCAAGTGTAAAATATTATGATGTTATATAATCATAAAATATCGTTGACACAATGTCAACATCAAAAATAGAAAAAATGTAATAGTATGTGCATAAAAATAATTCATGCCCAAAATATGATCCAATCATACCAATATTTAATATAATTTCATAAAATCCATATTACACTATGTCCAAAATTTAATATGTTTTAAAACCTATAACACATCTACCTATAAAATGTCTACATAATCATGATGTATGCCCTCAAATCTATCTTAATTTGTAAATTGGTTTTTGATAATATGAACCAAAATAATAATATAACCTAAAAATTAGGATCTTATTCATGTAATATATCCTAAAATATGAATCATACATGTATGTAATCTTTATTATATATGACAATCCCACTAGTATGATCAATTTTAAGGTAAGGAATGAAGCCTATAAATTACTAATCTCAAAATAAAATCTTTAAATTCACCATGATATATGTGTGTGTGTGTGTGTGTGTGTGTGTGTGTGTGTCTGTATGTATATATATATATATATATATGTATATATATATATATATATATATATGCATATATATATGTCGATATATATATATATATGTATATATATATATATATATATATATATATATATATATATATATATATGTATATATGAGTGTAATGCATGTGATATAATGTGGATAATATACCATCATATTATGAATGTATAATCAAATAATATATTAAACATGTGTCACAAATCATACAAGTGTCATGTGAAGATATACATACATACATACATACATACATACATACATATATATATATATATATATATATATATGTATGTATGTATGTATGTATAGCTTAACATGACACTTGTATGATTTGTGACACATGTTTAATATATTATTTGATTATACATTCATAATATGATGGTATATTATCCACATTATATCACATGCATTACACTCATATATATATATATATATATATATATATATATATATGAGTGTAATGCATGTGATATAATGTGGATAATATACCATCATATTATGAATGTATAATGAAATAATATATTAAACATGTGTCACAAATCATACAAGTGTCATGTGAAGATATACATACATACATACATACATACACACACACACACACACACACACACACACACACACACACACACACACACACACACACACACACACACACACACACACACACACACACACACACACACACACACACACACACACACACACACACACACACACATATATAGTTTGTCATTTAGTAGTAATCATCAAAAAATAAGTAGTGAATGGTAACCTACACATAAAAATTCATCATATAGATCATGAAACCACATAAAATTATAAAGGTTAATGATATGGATTGTGGTACCCCAAACTCAATGAAAAATACTATATGTGTCCTCTCAACACACATTATAAAATCACACACAATAGTACTCAATGCCACACAAGGAAAAAGATGCACATAATGTGCAATAAATTCTACATTATCAATGATAATTATCACACAACAATTTAAGGTACATAAAAACAAATATTCATTCCATAACACACATAATAAATAAATTTCATACATTAAGATAATATCCACACATAATGAGCAATCAATGCTACACTATTAATAATCAATTTTAGATAATAAGGAAAGGGACATAAAAATGAGGATTCATGACATAACACACTAAATAAAGATAGGTTATACACTCAATATAATATACATATACAATTATCAATAAATACCACATTAGTAATAATTAATTCTGCATAATAAGATAAGGCCCAAACAAAGAAAGAGTCATGGCATAAAATATCCAAAAAAAGCCATACACCAAATCAAAAAACACATAAATCATAATCACTTATAAATTTATATGAAATGAAATAAAAAATTGAAGAATAAATCAATAAAGCTAGTCTATACCATAAATCCATGCTTCAATGTAATAACATAGAAAAATAACATATCCATGAAATGTAGTACTATAGAGAATATAATAAAAATAAAGACATATTTAATAAATAAATGTATCTCAACATGATAAAATAAAAGGTCATATAAATAAATATCTTGTAGTAACATGATCGATAAAATGAGAATTACCATAGTTTGCATTACCACTAAGTGTAATAATGTCCTGCATCTATACATCCATGTATCAAGTATGACCCATATGTCTTGTATCTCACTCCTATATACTATGAAATTCATGTTTATATGAAAAAGAATATGTAATTTACAAAACATATAATAAAATAACATAAATAAATTGAATTAACCAGTAAAACATGATATGCTTAGGTACTATTTTTTTTTAAAAATTAAATTTGATTTTGTATTTTTAAATATTATTATGATTTTGTTTTTCTAACCAACAATCCAATAAATGGTAAACTAACATGTATTTCTTGTATAAAATTTGAGAATGGTCATAAGTTTTAGTGATTAGTCATGTGCATATTTGTATTTGAATCTAAGAAATAATCATCATGACTCTATAGTATCTTGTGGATAATGACTAACCCTATTAATCATGGTATCATGTGTAATCCATTGCATAACATAAATATTTCCTTGTGTTTATTGTGGAATACATAATTTATTTATCACTTGATTAGGACATGATGGAGTGGATAATGGTTTCCATGAATATTGAATAAAACTATAATGTAATGGGTATTAAATCACTCATCATCTAGGACATTCAACTACCTTCCTCTAAAATATCTATGTAAAATGAACCTAAATATGGATAATAACTAATTTCAATGGTGGTGGGGGTAAATGAGGAAATTACTTTGGATAATAGGATACTAATATGGGATTTAGAAAAGTGTATCCACTCTACTTCCATGTATTTAATTCAAACATATATTTTATAAATATTATACTACATGGGGCTTATATATCTAATTAAATCTTAATAACAAGTCAACATCCACTTTACTCGATAAAACTAGGAGTAGGGTAATAACTAAAACATCCCCCACCTTAATTGGCAACACAATACTCTATAAAGTATTCTATCTCTTTAAATTTAATCCTTTAACCATCTTGTTTGTATCCTAAAAATCTTCATGTATGTATCTAAGGCTAATAAGGTGTGTCATGGTGAAAATGTTTTAAATTAAACCATTGCCTACTATGACACTATGTATATGTTTTGAATAAATGTAAGCATCTAACAATAATGGTTTATAACTATAATCATCATTCACAATTCCAATATCATCAACATTAATTTTAGACTATTTTACAAATGATCTTGGAGGTTTGAAAATAATATTATCCAATAAATGATCATATGTCAATGAACAAGTTTGTGCATTTTGATCTATATGAATCTAAGGATTATGACTAGTTTATATTATCACATGGCTAGGAAAGGGATCAAAATTGTTTTTCAAATTTTCATTCTGATTAGGTTGTATTCCTAAACCATTCATAGATATATTGATATCATTAATCTTAATATTTTTATCATCAATGAGATCCTAAATTTTATGTCATATAAAAAGTCATCTATATGTTGAATCACAACCCTGCACCTTTTACAATCATAATATTATTTTATATAATATCCTTATGTGGATGCCTACTCATATCAACCTTATTCAGTTGAAAAAGAGATATAAGATTTCATGTAAGTCTAATATATAATAGATTTTAATGAGGTTCATTTGACCATGAAAAATTACTCCTTTATGGAGAGAATAAGACAAACTGATGAGTAATATTTGATACTAAAATAAATGTTACTTTTTCCTCACTCTTAATATCATTAGTGTAAGCCTTGTATCTTAATTCTAGTTAAAACTTCACTGTAAAATTATTTGTAAGATTAACCACATACTTTATCTTATTATATCATATACCCTCAAGACATGTAGTTATTTTTTTGTTATGTTATGATGTTTTATTATGAATTTTTACTATTGATACATTGGTATAATATGTTGTTACTTCATGCCCATTTTTTATGATATTTTATTTAGTCTTACTATTGGTTGTATTGTAGTTTAATTATTTATTTTTATTTTTATTATATTTATCTAGTATTGTTGATGTCATTTCTATGATCACATGTGATATACAAGTTAGACAGAAAGTTTTTTCCCTATAACACCTCTAATAGACACTTTGATTCATATAGGTAAATGAATGTTGAGGTAAATATTGAGATCTAGTTAGTTAACCCTATTTTCATTTATGCAATTATTTTTTAAAATTCTAGTGGTTTGCATGATGTTTTAGTTTGTTATTCAGAGGTCATCATTGGCATTTCACCAATGGTAACTTATAGTCTTTGTTATTTTTCTTGATAGGGACACCTTCATCATTGACTATATCAAGCTATCTAATATGTTTTATGATGAAATAGTTTCGGAGTATGTTTATGTTTGATTTATATGTCATAAAAACATTTGAATGTCTTTCAACTAAGTCCATGGTTATGTGATTTTTTTGAAAATGATTTGAAACTTGATTAAGGTTTTCATAGTAAAAAAAGAGGAGATTTTAGTGATTGGAAAAAAGTCATTCTGAGGACCTTATGAATATAATGATTATGTTTTTATTGACACTTAACTTAAGTAAATTCACCTTATAATCTGATTAGGGTTTGCATAAAGACTTGGATAACTCACACATTGGTCATTGTTTTTTATGAGTGGACTAAAATGAGGAGTGCAAAAGATTTGGGGAAACTAGGAGTTGTTATAATGGTCGTGGAGAACATATAGTTATCTTATTCTTAACTCAAGAAATTTTAGTGATAAGTGAAAATGAGAATAATAGGAAGAGGGTTAAAATACCATTTTGGTGGACTATGTGGTGTGTAAATTGCTGTTTGAGTTAGATTTAAAAGAGGAGATAAGGAGGAAAGAAGAAAGAGAAAATGAGGATAATAGAGGTTTTTTCATTCAAAAAAGTAAATCTATTATCTTTATGCAACATAATGGCTATATATTTATTTAGAAACTCTAGAAGGGTGAGTATGTTACAAGAAGGGAATCCTCCCTTCCTTGAACTTCCTTTCCATTCCTTATAAATGGTTTTACCACTTATAATTGTTATGGTAGTTTGATTTATTGTTTGATTGAAAACATAATGGACTATAGTGAAGCCCACTAGGTTATGGATGATTTATGACCATCTCACCCTTATATGGTGTAAATATGTGACTATTATGGTGAATAAAATTTGGGTACCTTGAATGTGGTAGAGAAGGTTTGCTTGTGTGTTTTTAATGTGTTTCTATTTTGGGCATCTTTTTACATATTATTATGCATATCGTGTAAAACCCATGTCATGTTATACCAGATCTCATTAGTTAAACCCTCTTATTAAGTTTTAATTATGATTTTGGAACTCATGTGTGTTGACATGTAAAATTCCAAAAATAATGGCTGGGGTGGATAGGGATATCACCAAATGGATGATCTCTAATTTCATATTTCTTGGTTTGTGTGCCTAGTTTTAAAAAAAATGTTGTTGATCATGTTTCCATGATATTAGAGGCATATTATTAGCTATAAGGATGATTAATACACTCATCAAGGAATTTATATTACCTTTTGAGTAAATAATAATCATTAATTTGAATTTACTTTGTAAGCCTAGAGAAGAAAGATTATTCTTGATAAATGTGACTTTTTGTTATCTCAACTTTTTTTAACATAGTCATGTACCTATTGATGGATAGTTTGAATTTTATGAATACACTTGTATATATGAATTTAATTGTGTTTAAAATAATTCATTATTTTATCTATTTAGTTTAATATTTGAAATTTTAACTTATATTTTGGTAAGATCTCCTTAAATATGTACTTGATTTTGGAGCAATGTATTAAGTGTTTTAACCTCATGTACCATATGGGCCAATGTAATTATACATTAGTAAATTTATAAATTATGAATAATATATCTTATAAAATTGATGACTATAAATAATATTATTTTTATTCATTAGGAAAGTTTTGAATATGTCTATTTCTTGCTGAAATTGTGTAAGAAGATTATGATTTAACAAATTAAATTTGAGTTTTTGGATGGTTGGGTATAAATTTATATTTATGTATTTGACCATTGTTATTTTATCTTGAAATTTTTATTTTCAATGTTAAAGACCATGAAATACATGTATACTAGACATTATGGCAAAAATGTTTCATCCATTTATTTAATTTTGTATGGTCTGATTTTATAGATTCAACTTTCTTGACATAAAAGCATGGAATACATATTTACTATTGATATTTTGATGAAATTTAAATATCCTAGACTACTTAATATTTATTTGGTGTTTGGAAAACTTTAATATAATGTTCTATTATCATGAATTAGCTAGCACATTCATTAAGATTGTAACTTTTGCTTATTATTACATTTTGGTATAAAGAGATATTGCGGTGAATGTTATACATTTCCTATGAAATTTTTTGTCTTATTATTTATATTATTGGGTAATGTGTTAGGAATGCATAGTTGTGAAACTATTTATGATATCTTTATTATTTAATAGCATGCTAATAAAATATGCAAGGTGTTTGGTTTTATTCTCTCAATATGGTGTTGGGTTGTGTATTATTAGTGGATATTTCCTATTGGAAAATAGATATCTAATAATAATGTAATTTTACTTGATTGGAATAAAGAATTAAAAAGGGCGAGTAAAATAACTTCAGTTACATCTTTTTGCATGGTGTTGGGACACATATTTTGTGTTATATTAATATTATTGCTTGTTTTAGTATAGTTATGAAAATTTTATTAGATATGGTTTGACAACATGGTTTGCGAGTATGAAATTTTAATTCACTTTAATGATAATTAGTAGCATGTGTTTCTATGTCATACCATATATGTTTGATCGTAGTGAAGTATTAAGGTTTTGTTGTTAGTGCATAACTATGTGGTGAAGGTATTTATGGAATGAACATTGAACTTGATTTGTTATTATATCTTGTATGGTATATTATGAAATGTATAAGGATAAATTAATGTCTTAGTTCCTTTCTATGTTAAAAATGTGGGTACCATGTATAGTTAATATAAATTATCTACTTGAAAGAATTGTTTTTTAATGTGATGACTATTGTCATGATGCAATCCTATAGTGGTAAAATTTATTATCATTTAATGAACAATCAAGCACAACAGATTGAAAAAATAGGTATGCCTTAAAAATGCATTCTCTAGGTAGGGAATAAGATGTGGAGAGTACATAGGAAATGGTGGGCATCCAAAGACCACCCTATAATGATTACATGTGAAACCATTTATGCCTATTTTGGTCTCTTATAGAAGTCTTAATGCTGATTTGGATTCCATTTTTGCCTCTTCTAGTGTTTTGCCTTATGTGGTAGGCCTGACATGTGAAGACAATGGAGTTAAAAGGGTCAAATCATTTGTCAAAGTGATCTATTAGATGGAGAATAATTTGATGACTATTGTCAATTATTTGGATGTAATAAAGGTCACTCTAATTGTGTCTTTTGAAAATGAGGATCTAAAAAAGATGCTTTGAAATGAGGATTAGTTCATGTTTATGGGTTTGGTGTGTAAATTTGATAGTTTTTGGTCCACTCTCCCTATGCTTCTCCAGTGGGTTTTTAATTCATGGTGGTCACAAATGGAGATAGATTGAAAATCTACTCTTGTGCTAGAGTTTTATTCATTATGGTATTTGTTAGTCTTGTTGACTAGAATAAGGTTATAAAATACAAATAATAGAGCTAGGACCAGCACCTCCTCTTCTTGATGCCTTGGTTTCCTACATCTAATCCTTTTATCAAAACAATTTCCATCAAGCTCATTTGGGCTTGTCTTCCCTATCTTCCCCTTTAATTTTAGGATGAACCCTATATTTTGGCCATTAGAGAATCCTTAGGTAACATGTTGGACATTGATGCTTTTAGCTCTATTTTTTCCTACACTACCTTCACTAAAATTCTTGTATGATTATATGTTTCCCAAGATCTTCTAATTGACATTGAACTAAGGATGAAAGACCATTGCTAAAATCAGTCCTTAGATTATGAGGGTTTTTCCTTCACGTGTTGTAGATGCTTTGAATTTGAACTTCTAGTTCATCTTAACATAGATCCAAACATAAAAGGGATTCTTCTTGGTAGAATGATGTTAGGGTGGATCATCTCATTGTTATTTTGGATAAAACTCCTGACATGTAGATAAAATAAGTTGAAAAAAATATTTGGGTGTTAGATACTAAAATTTAGTTACCTCAAGTTGTGATTTTATTTCTGACTTTGAAGGATCAATTAATTAAGGATTTTGGGAGAGCTGGGTTTTCAATTGTGGATTTAGCTAGTGGGTTCACTAGTTTTGGAGGCCCATTGGTGGATTTGAGTGCACCTATTGGTGTTGATTCACAATAGTCATGTAATAAATAAAAATTGACTATATCTATGATTAATAAAAAATATACCTTACATTTGATACTTCTTCCATGATATTTTTCTGTCATTGCAGAGAAGGAAAGGGAGGGATTAGATTGGTTGGTTAGTCTATGTTATTTTGGTTTTTTTGGGTTTTCCTTTGGGATGTTGATATTCCCCTAGAGGTTTTAATTTTTATTCCCTCATGTATTTTAATCTAAGTCAAACATGTGATATGTGGTTCAATATTTATTTTGCGTGAGTGACCTTTTAACCCTCAATTATCTATATAAAAAAATATAAATGATCTACATGTTTAGGATATTAGTGGGAATTATATATGGTGGAACTATGTCTATGTGAATTAATTATATTGGTAATTTGTATTATTTATTATAATTTTATTAATAAATTCATCTTATAACAACTTGTTAAGTTGACTTCCTTATGATTCATGAACCCTATACTGATCTAACACTATATATAGTGGCTTGTCAATTGGTAGTGTAAATCTAGTGATAAATGACATGATTGTTATGGTATATATTCTTATCAGAACACATTATTTTAGTTATTAATACATTAAATGTATTTTTATAACAAGATTAATTAAGTATAATTTTTCATCTAAATTTTCTATCCACTATTAAGCTACATATTTTGATGACCTCAAGTCTGGTCATTAAACCAATTACGATTAGTTGAAGTTGTATAGGCTAGGTGATAATAATAGAATGATGTTTGACCTAAAAACCCTAATTTTATTATTAAATTCATGTGAAATATTTAAATTAAGTAATTTATATGAACCTAATTAAAGCATTAAGCCGAATGGAAACCTATACAATTTATGAAAACCTTATTCTCATGGATCTTATGGATTTAAATTGAGATTGTTATCTTCAATAAATTTTAGAAATTAATGTATAAATGATTGTACCCTATGGATTTAAATTATAAAGGAATAATATAAATATTAATGACAAATAGGAATACCTTAAATCAATAATAACTAATATGGGATATGACACATTAACATTTAGTTTAAAATCTCTTAACAACTTTTTGTTAAGAACCTTAAATTTAGTTATAAAAATGATTTTCTACTAAATTTAGAAATTAACATATACATTTATGACTTAACCTAATCCATAGGCATAGTTATGAAGTGACCATGGGTATTCTCTTATTCCATGCTTATGTTGTAGTAAGAAAAGGTTTTGTAAATACAAAGTGTTTATTGCAAGGAAAGTAACTATGAGGTTATTATTAGAATTGTTTATGACACTTAACACATTGATTAATAAGACTTACCATAATCACCAATGGAGGATAAAATAGAATTTTTACATGTATTTTTTAATATTTATTGGAATAAGTAATGTAATTATGTCAATTGATGTTGGAAAACATGTATCGTGGCCTCTAAAAAGTTAAAATAATTGTGCATTGATTATTGAGGGTTAATGATAGTGGTATCATAGACAAGTTATACTGTAATATAACTTTTTAAAAACTTTGTGATAACCTTGATTCTGTGTCTCTCAGGATTGTGATGACTAGGTACAATTGATACAATATAAATGTTAATAATGTGACCTTGTTGATAACCATAATCATAATGAATATGTTGTAAATAATGTGGATGATGATCATGTTAGAAGAAACCCTAATGGTAACCATAATCCTGATGTTAATGAAAAAAATGATAATATTAGGAATATTTATATTTTAAATGGTGTTTTGGGTGTGATTCACAACACTCAAGTTTATATGGAAGCATACAGTCAAAGGTTTACAAATCTAGAAAATCTACAAGAAGATGAATATGAAGAAATATAAATGGATGAACCTAGAAATGAAAATCCAAAGTAAAAATATGTTTAAGATCCTATAATTAAGTAATTAAATAATATCCCACCTCCTAATTTTTATGATGAATAATTTGGTGATGCTATTGAAGCATGGTTAGTTAACTTGCAAAAATAATCCACTCTGCATAATATGGGCTGAAATTTCAAATCACATATAGGAGTCTACTAGTTGTTATACAATGTTGTATTGTGATGGAACCATTTATGTGTTATCAATGGTTATTAATTAATAAATATTTCATGGGATAACTTCAAGAGATGCTTTTATAAGAGGTACATAAATAGTAAATTCAAAGAAGAAAATATTATCAAATTATAACTATATAAGAAACGGAATATGAATTTTTTGGAGTATTAGACCAAGTTTATGAACCTCCTAAGTTACATAAAATACATGAATGATGAATATAATATGTTATAAATTTAAAATTGTGCTTAAAATAGGTATTGATCCATGATGTGAACATGACAAACCCATACACGTTACATGCTACCATATGATGCAAAGCATCACCAAGAAATAAAGACTTTTAAATTTTTAAATGTTCATCTGATCAGTTTTTATTTATTTTGGCTATTAGAGTTATTTTAGGGTCCATTAGGATATGTTTGATCCATTACAAGTATTTGAGGTTATGTGTTTCTAGGCCTTTATTATTTTCTCACCAAATTGTGTAATTTAAAATTTTGAATTTAAGGACCAAACCTAGAGTGATGTGTTGGCTCTTGCGAGGAATATAAAGGGTGGTAAATTTTTATATGGATCATATAAGGTATTATATAGTGTGGGTAAAGGTATGAAATATTCCTATAATGAAAAATAAGAGTGAAAATCAAGAAACAAGAAGTGTAATTGTCATTTGATGTGAGGGTGGCCAAAAAGAGAGAGTTACTTTGCATGTTTGAATGTTATAGAAGAGATATATGCATCTAATTACTAGTGTGTGTGTGTTCTAGAAGAGTATTACATAGTAATAGGGTATGATATAGGCATATAAGATAAGCACATAGTGAATGAAAGTTGAAAATGTGAAGAAATATGCTTCCATTATTGAAACTTTTATGATAGCTACTGTGTATGTGGAGAGAATTGAATAAAAAAATGGTTTTGAAGATCCATTATTGAGTTTAATTGATTTACTTGAATTTAAGTGTTATTTTTTTTATTGTTATTCATTGTTATTTGGATTTATTAATATCATTGTTCAGTGGTACAAGGTATTAATTTACACCATAATCCCATTGAATAATAATTTTGTGTTTACACAATCCAAGTAATAGAACTAAAAACGTTTTTAGAATGTTAATAAGCTTTATTTGAGGTTGGATATGTTGTTTAAAATATTTTATAACATTTTATTTATGTTTTGATCCCTTTTAAAGTGTTAGTAATGGTAAAGGCATTCCAACCAAAGATTCTAAAGTGCTAACAACAAAAAATATCACACAAAGAATGCAAACAAATAACAATAAAAATAAGGCAAGTCAAATGTTATTCAGAAATGAGATACTAGTATAATAAGAATCCATTGTATAAGTTGGTAAGGATAAACAAAGAACTATCCTAACTAACCAACGTGGATTAAATCCTCACATAGGACAAACTAGTAAAAGGATAAAATAACTAGGTAATACACTAGTAAACATGATAAATACATACTCTAACACCCCTCCTCAAGTAAAACTATGGGCTAACAATAGATAAAAAAGAAATAATGGCATACTCATAATATGAGTCCTAGAAACTAGGCCTAATATGGTACTCATGCATAATATGTATCCATGAAATGAAGAAGGAAGATATCCTCATGAACACAGTCCAAGGATAAATTATAAAACCCCAATCATGTCATATAACTAAAGTAAATGAGGTGATGCAAAAGGATTCATGAAGAAGTCTACAATGTATTACTTAATTAGATTGTACTCCAAGCTAAGAACTCCATCTTGAATGTGCTAAAAAATTAAGTACATCCGTATCTCAATGTATTTGGTCTACTAATACTCAATTAGGTTGTGAGATATTTGAATTATAATCTAGTTATCACACCAAAGTATAGTGGGTAAATCTTGTAACTAATGCCCTATACTTAGCCTCTCTAGATGAAATTGTAATAGCCTTATACTTCTTGCATAAATAGGAAATAATTAAATATCCAAGGAAAAATATGTAGATTGAATTGGAATTCTTATCATCAAGAGAACTTACCCAATATGAATCATTGTACCCAACCAACTGAGTAGAAACCCTAGTGTCGTGTAATCCAAAATGAGTAGTGCCTCATAGATATCATAAAATCCTCTTGGCATTCTACCATTGATTATCACTATGGTCATGTGCAAACAAAGATATAATCCTAAATATAAATGAAATGTCAAGGAGATTATGGTTCAAATACATAAAAATCCCAACTATCTATTGATACAATGTAGGATCACAAAGTGGAGTAGTACAAGTAACAGTCAGGTCACTCTAGACTAAAAAGGATAAAGACTTGACTTGTAATCAACCATGCCAGAATATTGAATAAGATTAAGGGTGTACTTTTTTGGAATCAAATAAATCCATGTATCTAACTATGAAATCTATAAACCAAGTAAATGTGCAAAATCCTAAGATTTATCATGTTAAACTATGATGAAAGTGCCTACTAAATAGCATATGAGATGTGGAGCTACTTGTGAGAAGTAGATCATAAACATAAAATAATATTAAAATAATTTCTTCCTTAATAAATTGAATATACACTATAAGATTGGAATGGAAATGAAAAAATCTAGTGGTGTGAATAAATGAGTCCATCTTATCATGCCAAGCCCGAGGGGCCTGTGCAAGATTGTAAAGACACCTACTACATTGATAAAGAAGAGAATAATCATGAAAAAATGTAATAGGTTGCTCCATATAAATTTATTCACATAGGTATCCATTTAATAAATAACTTTTAATGTCCATATGATATACTAGACAACCCTAGGATGTAGCAGGATAAAGTATAAGGAAAATAGAATCCATCTTGGAAATAGGCACAAAAGTCTCAGATTAGTCAATACCTTTTACCTAAGAGAACCCATTTATAACAAGATGTACCTTATACTTATAAATAGAACCATCAACTACATACTTGGTGTAATAAATCTACTTGCACCTAACTAACTTTATTCCTTAGGAAGAGTGATCAAATCCTAAGTGTCATTATTCATCAATTGAGAATACTCATCTATCATCGTATCATCCCACTCATGTATCCCATTAGGCTGTGAAAAAGATAATGGATCCCCAAAGAATGCCTAACACAAAATTATAGTCACTATAGAATGTGCATGATGATGTCAAGTGGATGGAAGACACTATATAAAAGGTGTTACCTTAGAAACTATAGTATGATGATCAGTGTGAATAGGATCCTCATCCTCTATAACCTCCTAAGGAATCTCCTAAACTAGATCTTAAAATAATGAATCCTCAAGAGGAGGTGATAAATCATCAAAATAATAAGAATAAGGCATGGAATAATATTGAGAGTCATGAGATGTGAAGTGATCATCAAACTATACACATGTTTAAAAATTAACATCATGAGCATCAAGATCTAAAATATCATAAGCTCTCATGTCCTCATAATACCATACAAAAATCAAAGATTTGATCTTCTTATCCAATTCTTTATTCTTATTCTTTGGTAGAAACACCTAAACAGAGCTCCCAAAGAGCTAGAAAAAAGAGACATTAGGCTTGGTTCCATACCAAACCTCCTGTATAATCATATGCTCAAGTGCTCTATGTGGTGTGTGGTTTTTAATGTAACTCACACAATTGAATAGCTCTATCTTATATATAGGAGATAAATCTTATGAATGTATTATGAAATTAGCCATATCCTTCAAATTTTGGTTCTTTTGTTATATTGATCCATTTTTCTTGGAGTATGTGCAACATAATGTTTGTGAATAATACCACAGGCTAAAAAAAATTAGAGATCTCTTGACGAAGTAAGCCACCCCAATATTTGTATGAAGCTTATTGATTTAACTATAAGATAATTTATCAACCAATTCCTTAAAGACTTTGAATTGAGTAAAGACTTTGAACTGAGTAAAGACATCACTTTTGTACATTCATTAATAAACTAAAGTACACCTCAAAAAATTATCAATAAAATTAAGTGCATACTTAGCTCTATTTAAAGGAGTAAAAAATACCATTAAATCACTATGCACAAGCTCCAGTGGTGAAGAATCTCTCATGGGAATACCCCTTAGATGGTGATATTTCTATAATTTATAACTAAGGTAAACTCCATCAAGACATGAAGCTATAGGAACACCCTCTACCATACTCTGAGTGCTTAACTCCTTTAAATATCTATAGCTTATGTTTCCAAATCTCTCATTCTAAAGCCTATTCTCAAAACCTACATGAAAAACCAAACACATCCCTAAAGGAGTATCATAAAAAAACTCTAACTAATAGAGTTGATAATTTTGTAAAATTTTCAATGATGTCATGAAGTTATTTGGTGAGTAGATGAAGTTCCTTGATAGCATAAGTGACAATGAGAAAGTGCGCAATGTGCTTTTCTTAAGTGTGCTTGAAGTTGGCTTGGTTGATCTTCAATTTTGGAATGGTTTGAGATGATTAGGGACGAGTCTAAAGTTTTGAACATGTGTAAGGAGTCCTATCAGTGGTCAAAGATTATTTTAAATCTTTTTTACATAAGTATAATTCACCTAGTTCACCATTTTTCTCATCTTGACATTTTGGGTCTAATGGCATAAAATCTGAGTAGGTAGTTTAATGATGTCATAATTTCCATGAGTGGATGAGTCAGGGGGAGTTGGTCATATGGTTATGATAAAATTAATCCCTATTTTCCATGTGAAAATTATTAGGCCATGAGACTAAGTATGACAAAAGATATGAAAGTGTAAAGTTAGTCTCCTAGGAATTTTGATATTGTATTCCCATACATAGACAAATTTGCAATGTGGCAAGAAGAGCCAAGTATGAATTTTGATTTAGTCATATCTCATACGTGTGGATGTTTCTAGAAAATGTGATCATATGGGTTTGTCTAGTTTTATACCTATTTAAGTGTTTCTAACTTTTAGGTCAAGTTTTAAAATGCAACAAAAGATATGCATGTTCAAAGTTGCCCTTCCAGATAAGTTTTTTACATAATTAGCTCTATGGAAAAAAAATTGAGTGATCATTTTAATGTAATTTTATCTCACATGTGAGAGGGTTATAAGAGTATATTAATACATGGTTATGTTCTCATATTTGAGGAGATCATAAGGTATAAATTTTATATCATGTCTTTAATTGTAGCAAAAGATATGGAGGTTCAAAGTTGACCTTACAGATAGATTACAAGCGTTCCCATAGTCAAATTTGCATAAAGTAAAGTTCAAGCAACATAGATGAAGCGTGTTTAATACAAGATGTTAGGATGTTTCAATATGGTTCCAGGTTTTCAATTCTTAATATTTATTAGAGATAAAGATCTATCTTCTTCTAAGGATCAATGGTTCATGGGAGTTCATACATCTAGATCTACGGTGTGTAGCAAGGTAAATGGATCAAAGTGTTTGATGGTTAAAGTGAGTAAATATTGAGTTATTTAGAATAATATCAATGGATAGTATCCATTCCAATATTTATATAATAATTGACATGAGGACAATTTTTTTTATGTTTAATTTCAAGTAGAGATAAAGACTAAGCTACATATATGAGATCGACATAATGCATTAAGTCAAATAGTCAAGATGAAGATCCAATGATGAGAACTAAAAGGAAAAGGTCAAGTTAATCATAATTAGATTTATGGTGAATTATTTATATAATATGTGATGACATGATATGTGAGAAAAGTGACCAAGGTTTAAATGTGACCATTTCCATTTAAATATTTGAATTTAACAAAGGACAAAACTAGTGCTTTGTATTTTGGCCATATCTTTCGATCTATGTAAAATTTGACCATGTTGTAAAAATAATATATGAAAAGATTTAAATGGTGAATCTAATGAATCTAATTTTATTATATTTAAGTGTGTATGATCAAATTTATGAAATTAAAAGTTGACTATGTGTTCATGTTTGTTACACAAGTGACCCAAGAAGACTGTTACAACTCGTTTGATTTTATTTCAATGTTTAATGATGAATTAGTTATTGGAACATGTTTTAAAATCCATAAAGATGATATGTGTGCATTATGAAGGTTTGATAAATCATATTAAATATGAATGAAGGCATAGAAGTTGACTATGTATTTGTTCATAATGACTGTGTGCACATATTTTTATTTGAGCAAATTGTGATTTAGTAAAAGAGTATTGTGATGGTTTATGACACTTAAGGTGGACCTATAGATCATGTGGAATGGGTAAATGTATTTTCAAAGTTTTCTTATGTTTTAGTTTTCTTGGAGAAATGTCAAAAAGCTGAATGGGTTTCCATAGGACCGAAAAGTGACTTAGGCCTATTTGAAAATGGATTGTGCTTAAGTGTGACCCATGTGAAATGCCCTAAGGGTAAATGCATGTATTATAGATAATGAGTAAATATTTTATACATGATAATTCATGATTTATATATAAATGCTGAATCCAAATGTGTTGGTTTCTAGGCTTGTGTAAGATTTTTGAGAAGACTTGTGAAAGATGTATGTGAGAGTTGTGGAATGAAGGAGAGGTAGATGCCTAGTTCATGAATTAATGAGAAGAATACATTGATGACTATGTGTATGACCTATAGGTCATATTTCTAATTTTATAAGAGTGATATTTTAGTTTGAGGATATACGAAGAGGTCTAAGTGTGAATATTATTGGGTGAATATTTTGTCAACCAGCTAACTGGTGAGCAAAATATGTCTCTTTAACCATAGCATAGGGTGATTGGTCAGCCAGATGTGCAGGTTTCCTACATCAATAGGGGAAAAATTTCTCCTCTCATCAAGGGGTGGTTCCCTATAAGTATGAAGTGCTATATACTATATATATAAGTAGAAAATAACACTCAAGGGTAGAATAACACCATCCATCTCTCTTTTTTTAGAGATAATGTTCACAAGTAAAGGAGAAAATCCTAGTGAAGACACTAGCCGCACTTCTCTTCTTTCAAAAGTGATCTTACAAGAAACAATAGGAGTTTTTTTAGGTAGTGACATGTAACTGGTAACAAAGAATGTAGTAACCAATAGATTGAGGTGTAGCACAAAGTCTCCACCTCGACTGCCCAAGATTGAAATATGAAGGATAATGAGGGCACAAATTCATCCCAAGATGCTTTACATAAGAATAGAATATGAAGGATAATGAGGTCATAAAGTCATCCCAAGATCCTTTACACAAGAATAGAAAGAAAACACAATAAAGGAAATTGTGGGGGCATAAAGTCTCTCCATAGTTGGCTTCAGGACACCTTCCTGATTACATCCACTAGTTCTACTTGTTAAATTGAATAAATAAGAATACATTCAAGAAATAGACATAAGAATAATCTCCTAGAATGACACAAGCTATAACAACACAAAGTTTGAAAGTAACTTGCTTTATGATTCAAACAAAGAAATATGATTAACAATCTGAGCTCAAAGTCTCAGTAATGCCTTTCAATTTGGGTAGAGTTTTTGCTTCTGTATTGGGAAAATCTCCTCTCAAACAACAAAAGAGATTACAATATATAGCAACCAAGAAAGACTTGGAATTTTGTTTCATGGAATGGCCCATGATGTGCATTCAATGCCTTGAATCCATTTTCAGTTTTATCAGGGGGCCATGTTGGAACAGGGTGGCTACCTTAACTATGGCATGTCATTTCATCTCAAATGTCTTCTCCTAGGTCTAGATCATTTGGTGTTTGCACAGCTACCTATTTTGTTTTTACTCCCACAGGGATAAATAGGTCATGTCTTCAATGTTTAAGGGCTCAAAAATCCACCTTGTAGATTGTTCCACCTATTGAAATAACTATTACATAGATATTTCTAATTTTCCCCCTTTCCTGCTACAATTTGAGCCCTTGAACTATCTTTTCCCTTTTCTAGTTCTTTTGGTTCTTCCTCTCGGTGGTTCTTCCTTTCACCCTGAAGGTCTTTGAATGCCTTCAGGTCTACATTTCAAACCTATAAAGATTAATAGATAATTTATTACCAAAAATTTGATGTCTTTAGGTCAGTCATCATTTGAAAGCCAATGGCTAGTTGGTTGCCCTAAATTTTATGGTTGTGGGCCCATCATCCTCCTTAGAGATTCCTTCATATTTTCCCTACTTGTTTTGGCTACTTTCTATCAGGCTTTATAAGGGACACGTGGTGTTTTATGCTGCAAAATAGGTGACGACACTTGGCAACTTCCGTTAAACTTATAGAAGCTTTAGGTACCTTTTGAGAGTCCTACAAGAAATGACATGTGGTAGCTTCTACTGAGCTCCTAAAAACACTAAAGAAACATTCAAGAATCATTTGGATTCATGTAGATGAAGACACTTGTCACACTCTGCTTGACCTTGGCAACTCACTTGGGGCCCACTACAGTTCTTATGAAACAAAAGGTAGAAATTGTGGATGTAAACACTTGGCGGCTTCTACCGAGCTATTCAAGGGACATGTGGCATCTTTCACTACTTTTTAGAAAAACATATTACAACCTTCCACTATTGCCACTTGGCACCCTCCATAAGATTCTAAGAGAAGCTTATTGAAATAAGCTTTGAAACTTATTAGAAACCTAAAACACAGATGTAGACACTTGTCACACTCTACTGAGCTAGAATGGGACATGTGGCACATTCCACTTCTATGAAACTTTATTAGAAACTGAGTCTTGTTAGATGACACTTGGTAGCTTCCACTACACTTTAGAAACTCACTTGGGGCCCACCATAGTCCTTTATGAAACAAAAGGAAGAAACTATGGATGTAGACACTTATCATGCTCCATCGAGTTTATAATGGGACAAAAGGAAGAAATAGCAAATGTTGACACTTGGCGGCTTCCACTAAGTTATACAAGGGACACATGGCACATTCTGCTACTTTTAGAAAAAAATTATAATGTGTCCTGATAGATGACACTTAGCAGCTTCCACTCTCAGGATTTTTTCTTTTGAGCACTCCTTTAAACTGTAGAATCATGAATTGGTTAAACTTGACTAATTTTGAGAAATCACTTGACTCTTTGAAGGTTTTCGAAGATGTTAAACCTTGAACCTACTAGTCCCTTTACTAAAAAAGCTTGAAGAATGAGGAATTTGAAAGCTCTAAAAAAAATTTTGAGAAGGGAAGAGATTATTTTGGTCTATTGAACCAAAATAGTTCACATCTTGTCCCAAAAATGAGTGATATTTTTGGGGACAACAGCTAGCTCTAGTTGGGGAACTTCCTTCAATTAAAAACTTGGAAAAGCTGAGGGGAGTATAGACCAAAATCTCCAGTGCCTTGAAGTATGCCATTGGGCTATGGAGTCATGCTATATAGAAAGAAAGGCTCCAAAAAATGAAAATGAACAATAGAAATCATAAACAAAGACTATACAAATATACATATGTACAAGTAAACTCATCTGATATGTTAAGAATTGAAGTGCTTCAGATGCTACCCATGTGAGGCAAAGAAAAGAGTGTGCCATATTGATACTTCAACAGGAAACTATTTTCACCATTGAGCTCATGGATAGTAAAATGGCCTCTCCATAGAGAATCAAACTTTGCATTAATTCCCTTTGGTTCTCTTCTCTTGTCCCACAGGAGGACTTGATCTCTAATCTAGAAATCATGGTATTTTGTTTTCTAGTTGAAGAGCTTCTTCACCAGACTTTGATGGGCCACAATTCAGTCCACCACCATAGTTCTCTAATCATCCATCTTAGCCAAGCACATGATCCTTTTATCAAAGGAACTTTCATATGTTTGATCCTCAACTACATTAGCCAATTTTAATGTTGACAATTCTAAGGTGATTGGTATCTCAGCATTGAGCCCATAAAGAAGTTGGAAGGGAGACATACTAATTGCTCTTTTTGTTGTGATCCTATCTACCCATAGAGAATCAACTAATGCTTTATGTCATGTCCTTTGGTTCTCATCTACCAACTTCTTAATAATAGTTACTAGGTTCTTATTGCTTGATTCAGCTTGTCCATTCCCTTGCAGAAAGTAATTAGAAGAGTGGGAGAGGGTGATCCCATAGTAAAAATAGAATTGAGTAATCTCTTGAGAAGTGAAACAAGTTGCATTATTAGTGACAATATTGGTCAGGACCCCAAACCTAGAAATGATGTTCATCTTGAGGAAATTGCATAGCACTTCTAAAGTAGCATGTTTGGTTAGCATTGCTTCCATTGACTTGGTGAAGTAGTCTGTGTCCATGAAGACATAATCATGTCTAGCACTTAAAGATGGGTTTACAGCACCAATGAAATTAATGCCCCACTACTAGAATGGTTCCACTATGACCAATAGCTTGAGAGGTAAGGTAGCTAATTTAGGTCTTCCAACAAATTGCTGGCATAATTCACATTTTCTTACCCACTTATATGCATCTTGGAACAAAGTAGGCTAATAATACCTGGCTCTAAGAATCTTGTGGGTAGTTATGGGAGCTGAGAAATGTCCTCCACAAGTCAAATTTTGGAAGTACTTCAAAAGTTGTCTCTACTGCTCTTTATCCATGCAACGAAGGAACACTCCATCAAGGCTCCTTTTGTACAGGCCATTGTCCCAGAGGATAAAATTGGTAGCTTTCAATTTGATAGTCCTCCTTTCTTTACAAGATAGGTGGGTAGGATACTCACCATAAGTAAGGAAATGATCAATGTTTGAATACCACTCATTCATGGTGGAGATAAAGAGGACTGTTGGCGTGCCTTCTTCTTTTGATCTTTCATGCCCTGTCTCTTCACGTTTGTTGTCAGTAATTAATTAGCATAGGCCTTTTACATGCACCAGCTTCATTGGTTTTATGACTATATCAAACTTCTAGATTTTTTCAATCCAATTACCTCTTTTCATCCAAAACTCCTACTGAGTTAATATGGATTTAACTGTGGTATCAAGAACCAAGGCAATAATGTGTGAATTCATGATGTAGAAGAAAAAATGCTTCACTGCCTTTACCATTGCATAGGCATGCTTTTCCATGTTTGAGTATTTCAGCTCATGATCTTTGAGAGAATAACTCATGAAAGAAATGAGATATTCCACACCTTCTTGGTTCTAGTGAACTAGAATTGCTGAAAGTGTGTGTTCAGAAGCATAGCTATATATGGCGAATTCCTTGTTGTAGTCTAGACAAACTAGAATTGGGGTGTGAGCAATGGCAATCTTTATGTCTTAGAACACCAATTTAGCTTCTTCAGTCTAGCTAAAGATGTCCTTTCCCTTCATCATATTTACAATATGATGATTCTTCTTAGCAAACTCAGGGATGAACCTTCATAAAAAGTTCACCTTTCCAAAGAAAGAGTGAACAGTAGTCTTACTTGTGGGCAAGGTAAGCTCTTGGATGGACTTGACTCTATCTGAGTCAATATTTATGCCTCCTTTGGACATAATGTGTTTGAGAAGTTTCCCTTCTATTACCCTAAAAATAGATTTCTTGGGGTTTAAGGAAATGTCATTCTGGTAGTAGCATTTTAGCACTTATTGTAAGTGGTGCACATGATCTGGGTGATGCTTAGAAAAGATAGCTAAGTCATCAAGGTATACAATGAACTCACCCATTTCATCCTTGAAAGCAAGATCCATTGCTCTCTGAAAGGTGGTACCAGCATTTATCAAGCCAAATGGCATTCTTTGATAGGCAAAGGTGCCCCAAGGTCTGGTGAATGGAGTCTTATGATGGTCTAATTCACCAAATTCAACTTGATTGTATCTTAAGAAGCTGTCTAGCATTGATAACATCTCTGAACCAGTCACTGTCTAAAGCACTCGATCCATGATGGGCAGAGGATAGTTATCCTTTAAGGATGACTGATTCAAATTTCTAAAATCTACGTAGAGGTGAATTTTTCCATTTTCCTTCCTTATAGGCACTATGTTTGCAATCCATGTGGAATGATGGATTGGGAAAATGATCCTAGCATTCAACATTTTTTGTATTTCAAATAGAATAGTACCTGATATCTTTAGATTGTACTATCTAGATTTTTGCTTGTAAGATGCCAAATTACTTTTGAGAGGAATGTCATGGTGAATTTCATTAGGCCTGAGTGACTTCAAATCATCATAGGAGTATGCTAATATGTCCATGTACTGGTGGAGTAGAGCAGTGAATTTGGACTTTTCTTCCTGATTGCAGCATTTCCCAATGTTCACCATCTTGGGATCTTGCTTGGTAACCAAATTTATCTGATCAAACTCTTGAGAGGAGCTTGAATCTATTTGTTATTGTTTGATGAATCTGTCATGCTTATCAAATAGCTTCTCAAGGGAAACTAGGCCTTTAGGAATCTTATTCCCTTTAAGTTGCAAGAATTTTTCACATGCATCTACACTTGATTCAGGGGCTAACTCAAGCTGTTGAGGGTCATTACCTTTAAAGTGAAGCTATTGAAAGTTATACTTTTATTCCAAGAAGGCAATTATTTGATTTCCATTGTTAAACACCTACCAATGATTGGCATTATTAGGTACACTTGGTCAAAAAACTAACTCAGTAGTGTACTTGTCTCCTTTGAAATCTGGGAGAGGAACCAATAGAGTTACTGAAATAGCCAGTGCATCAACTCTATCATTGAATTCTCTAGGAATGGTAGAGATGTTGAAAGCGTCAAAGTTTTCAATTTGATCCTAGACTAGATTGTGGTAGTGGCATAATCTCTCATTCTTGGTTTGATACAAGTTTCTCACCCGACAAACCACTAGTTCAACATCCCCCTTAGCATGAAGGATTTTGATGCCTTTATCCCTAGCAGCCTTCAATACAAGCAATAAAGATTCATACTCAATTATATTATTGGTATTACTAAATTGTAATTTGTAAGATGAAGGATGAAATATATCCTTGAGTAGATATCATCACAACCCTAGCTCCTAAACTGGTAGATAGCTACAATCAAATTCTATAATCCATATCTCATTTGATACTAATTCTTCTTTGGATTCTTCTTCATTTGGAGGGGGAGATCCTTCCATACTTGCATTGCACTCTACCAGTTCTATTGTTCCAACTGAATGTATTTATAGGTTGACACCTTCAAGGGCTTCAACAGATGCTTCATGAACTTCTTCCATGGATAGAAAGTAATTACCCATGCCTGAAGACTCAAACAGAATTTGAGCTTTAGGTGTTGATGATTGGGTGACCACATATTTTGCTTCCTTTTCAAGGAGCAATATTTTCATAATGCCCTTGATTGGAATCCTTGATTTGGATAGGTCCATGCTCAATTCACCTCCAACATCCTTTCAAAAATTCTACCCAAGAAGGATGCCATATGATGCCAGAACATCAGCCACCAAGATAGTCATCTTGATTATTTTGTCTGGGAATGCTGCAAATGCAAATTAAGCATCTTTGATTTGTCCTAGTAGTGGTACTTGCTTGTTCTCCATAGATAAGCATCTACCAAATGTTTTGGTTAATGTGAGACCAAGGGATTCTGCCACTTTGGTAGGCATGACATTGTCTGAGGTTCCAAAATCAATGACATAATTGTTTAGTTTGTGACCATTTATCAATAGGGAAACATAGAAAGGTTCTATTATTCAAGGGCAGTAGGAGGAGTAATGACAAGGTTGTTTGGAATAGACATGTTCCTTGCGGGATCATGATTTACCTTCTTAGCTTCTTGTCTTGTAGGGATGGTTTGGTTCTTTAGATATTTAACCAATTTGTCCAACTACTTAGGGTTGGATTGAAAAAATTCAAATTTAGACATTTAGATCTTAGTTTTCTTGACATGATCAATAATGTCAAATGTCTAAAATGAAATAAGAAGAGGAGAAGGGAGTTCATCCTTCTAGTTTTTGAGAGGGGGAAAACTCGACTGTGAATTTGATGTAGAAGGTGTAGGGATATTTATTGTACTTACTTTTCTTGCAATCACCGGGTCCTTTGGCTAGAAAGGGAGAGTGGTTCCCTGCTTAACAATTGGAATTTTTGGTTGAGGTAGCTCCTCTAACTTTTTTTTATAATCTTGCTAAGATGACTGGTTCTTAGACTGGGTGAAAATAGCATATGATCCCTTAGCTGCATTACCTTCACTTATGGGTTCATCCTGATAATTTAAGAAGCTAATGTTGGAGTCACCAGCTAATTCTCGTTCTTCCTCAGTGAAGAGATTAGTGTCATTTTTAGGATTCAACTCATGTTTGAATGAAAAATTTGATTTAGCTTCAAGGTATCCAATCGCTGAGTTGGTTAGAGGTGCTTCAAGGGTAAGGTTTATCTAAGGGGGAGGGAGATGATTTGCTTACCCTTGGTTCTTGGCAGCATTACTTTGGTATGACTGATTATGGAATGTCCTCCTTGGGGCATCTCTATATGAAGGAGAAAATGACATCCCTTGTGCCATTTCTTTTGAGGGCCAACAATTCAATTGCTAGCTTTTACACCATTGGATTAGTGCTAGCTGAAGGTGAGTATTACGAGGAAGAAGAAGATTTACCTCTATCTTGATCTCTACTTATCTTTCCTACCAAGATAAGGTCATCTTCTACATTAGTATCCAAGTCTTGAGTAGCCTCAAGGTCTATGTGGCTAGCATGTCTCAACATAAAACTCACTTTAGGCAGCTGTGAGTTGATGAAGAAGCACTTGAGGTTTTCAAGTGTCAGCTGAGCAATTGCAAGAATTATATTCCTTAGCTTGTCAAACTTTGCAATGAAATCCTTCACAAGTTCATGAGGTTCCTTCTTCATCTATGTGAGCTAGTCTAGTAAGGTGTGTGCATCTTCTATAGGCTTAAATTGGGCTTCAAATTTATCTTTGAGTGTGTCCCAATAAGTCATTAATCTAGCTTATAGGTGGTAAAAATAGTTTACAGTAGTGCCCTGCAATGTTTCTATAAAGAGCCTAACTACCACATCTTCAAATTCCATGTCTATCACACAACAGGGTATGCTGAAAGCTACAATGTGTTCATCAAGATGAACTCTCACATCACCAAATAATTTGGGTAAATTCTTTCTTGAGCTGCATGGGAGTTCATGTAAAGGTGGAGTGAGGTTGAGTGGGCCAAAAGAGTTACCCCAGGGGCCTTGAACTACCATGATTGGATTATGGAAAAGGGGGATAACAAATCTAGGTGGCATATTTATAGGCAAAGCTATGCTGATAGTAGAAAACTAGCTCTACCTTGTGTTGGTGACCTAGTACATGTAGGAAGAACACTCCTAGATCATTGAACTTGAAGTTCGTGAGGGAATAGGTCAAAATTTCCTTACTGCACCAACTCAAAGATAGGGTCAACAACACCTTAAACTCTCTGGCTTCTAGTATAACATGGAGTTGTTAGATTGTGAAATAAAAATGGAAAAGGACTGGTCTTACTTCAACTTGAAGTTTGAGGCTTCAAACTACTTGTCTTTCCCCAACGGCTCTAGTTTTGCAAACTAGATAATATAATGGAGATGGAGGTAGATGGTAAGGCTATAATGATAATAGGTAAGACATGGAATAGAGTTGCCAGAGTCTAGAATGGATAAGGGTAGGGATTGCTTCAATCTGAAACTTGAGGCTTTAGATTGCATGTAATTCCCCAATAGAGTCACCAAAAACTATTGGCTGAATATTTTGTCAACCAACTAACTGGTGAGAAAAATAGGTCTCTTCCACCATAGCATAGGGAGATTGGTTGGCCAGATGTGCAAGTTTCCTACATCAACAAAGGACAAATCTCTCCTCTCATCAAGGGGAGGTTCCCTATAAGTATGAGGCACTATATACTATATATAAGTATAAAATCCCACTCAGGGGTAGAATAACACCATCCATCTCTCTTTTTCTAGAGATGATGTTCACAAATAGAGGCTAAAATCTTGATGAAGACACTGAAGGCACTTCTCTTCTTTCAAAAGTGATCTTATAGGAAATAGTAAGAGTTCTTTTAGGTAGTGACATGTAACTGGTAACAGGGAATGTAGTAACTAGTAGACTAAGGTGTAGCATAAAGTCTCCACCTTGACTACCCAAGAGTGAAATACGAAGGATAATGAGGGCAAAAATTCATCTTAAGATCCTTTACACAGGAATATAATATGAAGGATAATGAGGTCACAAAGTCATCCCAATATCCTTTACAAAAGAAAAGAAAGAAAACACACTAAAGGCAATTGTGGGGGCACAAAGTCTCTCCATAGTTGGCTTTAGGACACCTTCTTGATTACTTCCACTAGTTCTGCTTGTTAAATTGAATAAACAAGAATACATTCAAGAAAAAGACATAAGAATAATCTCCTAGAATGAGACAAGCTATAACAACATAAAGTCTAAAATTAACTTACTTTCTGATTCAAGCAAAGAAATATGATTAATAATCTGAGCTCAAAGTCTCAGTAATGCCTTTCAATTTGGCTAGAGTTTTTGCATCTATATTGGGAAAAACTCCTTTCGAACAACAAAAGAGGTTACAATATATAACATCTAAGAAATACTTGGCACTTTGTTTCATGGAATGGCCCATGTTGTGCATTTAATGCCTTAAACGCATTTTTAGTTCTATCAGGGGGCCATGTTGGAACAGGGTGGCTACCTTAACTATGGTGTGTCATTTCATCTGAAATGTCTTCTCCTAGGTTTGGATCATCTAGTGTCTATGTAGTTGTCCATTTTGTCTTTACTTCTAAGGGGACAAATAGGTCTTATCTTCAATATTTATGAGCTCAAAAATCCACCTTGTAGATTGTTCCACCTACTAAAATAACTAATGCATAGATATTTTTGGTCTTCCCCCTTTCCTGCTACAATTTGAGCCCTTGAGCTATCTTTTCCCCTTTTTGGGTCTTTTGGTTCTTCCTCTCAATGGTTCCTCCCTTCACCCTGAAGGTCTTTGAATGCCTTCTGGTCTATGTTTCAAGCCTGCAAAGTTCAATAGATAATTTATGGCCACAAATTTGACATCTTTAGGTCCGTCATTGTTTGAAAGCCAATGGCCAGTTGGTTGCCCTAAATTTGACCAGTGCAGGCCCGTCATCCTCCTTAGAGATTCCTTCGTATCTTCCCCACTTGCTTTGGCCACTTTTCATCAAGTTTTATAAGGGATACGTGGCATCTTCCACTGAAAAATAGGTGAGGACACTTTGTAGCTTCCACTAAACTTATAAAAGCTTTAGGTACCTTTTGAGAGTCCTATAGAAAATGACATGTGGTAGCTTCCATCGAGCTCCCAAAAACACTATAGAAATATTTAGGACTCATCTAGATTTGAATAGATGCAAACACTTATCATGCTCTGCTTGACCTTAACAACTCACCTGGGGCCCACCACAGTTCTTATGAAACAAAAGGAAGAAACTACAAATGTAGACACTTGGTGGCTTCCACTAAGCTATTCAAGGGACACATGACATCTTTTGCTACTTTTTAAATGAACATATTATAACCTTCCATTATGGCCACTTGGTACCCTCTATAGGATTTTGAAATAAGCTTATTAAAATAAGCTTTGAAACTTATTAGAAACCTTAAACATGGATGTAGACACTTGTCACACTCTGCTAAGCTAGAATGGGACATGTGGCACATTTTGCTTCTTTGAAACTTTATTAGAAACTGAGCCTCGATAGATGACACTTGGCAGCTTCTGCTACACTTTAGCAACTCACCTGAGGCCCACCATAGTCCTTTACAAAACAAAAGGAAGAAACTATATATGTAGACACTTTTCACACTCGATGGAGTTTATAAGGGGCACAAAGAAGAAATAGCAAATGTTGACACTTGGCAGCTTCCACCAAGTTATACAAGGGACACGTGGCACATTTCATTGCTTTTAGAAACAAATGATAATGATAGATGACACTTGGTAGTTTCCACTCTTGATATTTTTTCTTTTGGGCACTCCTTTGAATTGTGGAACCATGAAGTGGTTGAACTTGATGAATTTTGACAAAGCACTTGACTCTTTGAAGCTTGCCGATGACATTAAACCTTGAACCTACTGGTCCCTTTATTGAAAAATATTGAAAATTGAGGAATTTGAAATCTTAGAACAAATTTTGAGAAGGGAAGAGATTATTTTGGTCTATTGAACCAAAATAGTTCACATGTTGTCCCAAAAATGAGTGATATTTTGGGGGACATCAAATATGAGTATAGTTTGAGAGAAGGAGAGAGATTGTGGCATGCCTATGTGAGAGGCATGCATTAGATAAGGAGATAATTTTTGTAAGGTTTACATAAATAGAGATCATTCATCAGGTGTTAAAGACATCAATTTTAAGGTGGAGGTGTTAAAATGAGGGTTTAAAGGACTTGATCTTCCTTAGGGGCAGTTTTTCCTTGAGAAACAAGTATTTCACTAAAAGCTTTTGGTCAGGAGGATATGATCAAGGTTTTTTGGTCTAAATGAGTTTACATGTCTCTTATTTGTAATTTATTATAGGACAAGTATTCCATGTGTTACAATACTAAGAGTGGGTTTTATTTCCCATGAGGTTTTCCCATAAGATCTATGCGCTATATGTTTGATCTTATGTATGCATTGAATGAATGACTTTATTTGTTGTTGTTTCTTGAATCAAGTAGATATATGCTAATTATTTAACATTTTAAAAGGACTAAAATTGAAATTGAAATATCTAGGCTCATTGATTCACCACTTTATTAGTGATTGTACCTCTAATAAATAAGTATGATCAACAAAACCTTGTGAAATAAGTGTGTATGTCTCTAATGAATCTCAAACTTAAGCACCCTATGATGTGAAAGTCATTATCTTGCCTTGAATAGAATGACAAATTTTATAAACTAAAAATAGATTGATGGTGATGTCTAGAATGTATAATGCATCATTGATGAATCCATCATCTAGCTATATATTACCCTTCTCCTTAACAAAAATAAAGGAAGAATATCCAATCTTAATGTTGGAATTAGAACTCAAACTAAGATATATAATAGACTCCTTGTAAGAAGTCATATGGTGTGAAGTACCAGAATATAGAACACAACTATCTAAAATAGGTAATTTTGATCTTCTAAGAACATTAAGTGTTTTCCCATGCTCATGAGATGGAGAAAAAGTGGATATCTAAATCTTATGTTTCCTAATGACATCTTATGTGGCTTCAATTCTCTTAAAACACCTAGAATCTTCATGACTGGTTCCCCCATAATATGAGAATGATAGGTAAGTCTTATTATTAGATTTAAAACATGACTTGGGTTTAAATGTGTTGGTGTTGGGTTTAGATGCATTTTGAGATGGAAGAGTGTTCTTATTCTTACTCTTTATTTTTCCCTTGTTCTTAGGATGTGATGCTTCTAATGATTTTTTAGAGGTGAAAGACTTAAGGTGAGATAATTTTGATTCCTCCCTAGTAAGCCTCTCACAAAAAAACTCTAGATCTATCATTTTGAATATCGTACATAAGGCATCTATTCTAGAGAAAAATCTATAAGAAAATATTTGTAATGGACCACTCAACTTAGAAAAAATCAAGTACACACACTCTTAATTTTTCTCATCTCATGCATTCCCCTTAAACTATGTAAAAATTCTTAAACTTAGTGAGGTGGTCTAAAATATAGGCAAACTAATTTTAATTGAGTGAATTAAGGTCCACACCAAGCTTCATGGCTCTCATGTGATCTACTTTCCCAAATAAATTAGTTATCTTAGCCTATATTTTGAATGGAGTATCACACCCACCCAAATGAAACAATAAAATATCACTCACATAAGTCATTATTAAACTTGTGCACTATTTAAACATACATTGGTACTAATTTTTTTTAAACTCTCATGTAAATTGTGGTTATGTTTCATTCATTACGGGTGATAATCCTTTGTGGCTTATGATTGTTTGCATTCAAGGTCTTCATTAGGGATGAGAATCCTTTGTGTTTTATGATTTTTTACATTCAATGTCTCCATGTATGGTAAATATGTGTATTAAAAGGCTCATAATTGTCAATACCCAAAGTAGAATCCATGCTAGTGAATCACCAAAGCACATAAATAATGTAAAAGAGTGCATAAATCAGCACTAAGACAACCTCTCAAAATATTGTATTAAGTGCCCCCCCTAGGTTTTGGCACTTTATAAAAGTAGTGAATTTATACAAAATAATGAAACCAATGTATAGATAATTGAAAACTGTACACTTTTGAAAAAAATTAAACTCAAATCTCAGTTACAATTTAAAAATTGGAGGATTTACAAATTCCCACAAAATGGGCCAAAACATTAATAAAGACACTAAAAACTAATTTTAGTGACCACAGAAAAATAGTGTAGGTTTATAGCAACTCTTTAATGATATAATAGAACCACAAACTTATAAAATTCAACCAAAGTGAAAAATGATCTGTTGGTGAACCCTATGCTTGTATAAGTGAAACTAACTTCCACTTTAAGAAAAAATTATAGATTTTAAGTACAAAAAATGAATAAAACAATGTGATAATAGGAGAATAAGGAGGATTAAAGTTTTTTTCTATTGATAAGGCTGCTTTCAAGGAACACAAAACTAGATACATATCTTCTTGAGGGTCTTATGAAGGTTTATGAAGTCAATGCCTTCCTTTCACCGCTTGGCAGTCCTCACCAAAAAGAATGGTGCTATAGATATGTTCAAAAATTAACAAAAAAAAGTCTTTACTCTTATCTTCCTTCTATATAATTCTTAAAAAAAAAATACTCCTATTCACAAAGGATGCATCACAATTATGATCCACATAAATCCAACATAGTAGATGAAAAAAAAATATATAGGAGGGTCAAAAAAATTCCAGTATATAAGACAAAATAAAATGGTGCTTCAGTACATAAAATAAAGATGGTAAAATGAGAGTTATAATTCCACCTTCTCTCCTCCTTTTAGGCATTATATGAATACAAAATACCAACACTCTAGCCTATAGCTTCCAATGCTTTCTTCAGTAAGGAAAAACTCCAATGCCACTTTCTTCCAATTCCCTTATTGGTCTTTCTAGATATTATGTAGTCCTTATAAGGTGATGGAAAACCTCTTATTCAACACATTTTGTCCACTTCCACACAACATCAAACCATATCTAAGAGAAAAAAAACTCTAATTATCCTCTACAAATATGATAAACTAATGCTTTAACAGCTCCTTTAATGTAATGCAAATTGAGAAAAAGTAACATAGACTTTATTATTTCTAGATAGTGTAGGTATAATTACTCTTCCTCTTACAATTATTTTTCAAAAAATTCCAATGCAATTCTTAGACGAATAATGGATTCCTGTTAGATAAGGAATGATAAGCAAAAAACTCCAATGTTCTCATTGAAACACTATCCTCATCTTTCCAATGCTTCCTATCTACCTTCCCTCCAAGAATAAAACTATTTACTTTATTCAAAACTTTAATAAAATTTCTAAATCCAAAAGAGGGGGGAAAATTGAGGATATATGACAAGGGAAGTTTTTGAAAAAAATACAATAGTGCAGATGGATACAATACTCAAAGATCTAATACCATGTTAGGAGTGATAAAGGCATTCCAACCCAAGATTATGAGGTGTTAACAACAAAAACTATCTTATAAGGAAGTTTTAGGTAAATGATATGCAAAACAAGGCAAGTAAAATGTTACTAAGAATGAGACAATAGTACAATAGGAATCCCTTGTATAAGTTGGCAAGGAAAATTAAAGAACTAGCCTAACTAAACAATGTGGGATAAATCATCACATAGGATAAAATATAACAATTATGAAATAAGTATATAATACACTAGAAAACATGAAAAATACATACCCTAATAGAAATCCCAAAAATCCATTTGAAGAGAAAGGGCAATATAACCTTCACACATTCCTTAAAAAACATTTAGAAAGTCCATAAATTTACTTTTTGGGAGTTTATTTAGAGTGATCATGAGCATAAAACTATTAGAGAATTCTAATGGAGGTAGCTCATAACTTTTCCAAGTGATATAAGTTTTTGAATAGGTATAAAACTCAACTTATGCAATTTATAGTGCTTGTTGCCCTGTCATAATTAGAACAAGGTTTTCAAATTGGAAACTTGTATAATTTTTGTATTATATATCCAAAAATTATAATAAAATTTTTGGTTATATTGTGTTTATATTTAATCTAAAGGATTCATGTGTTTTTAAGTTTTTAAAAGTCTATACACTATGCTTACAAGGACTATGGTTGTGCATTAGGCTTAAAGAGACATAATTAACAAGAAGGGGGTGAGATAAAATGTACTCCCACTAACATTTGAGTCTTGATATTTTGTGTGAAGGTATAATAAGATAATGATTATCCAAATATGGTTTTATTTTTTCAATAAACTTTATATATCATTCAATACATCTAGATTTTCATGAAAATGGGGTTACAAAGAAAGAGTCCTAATAAAGAGAAAGTGTACGTTGGTTTAGAGTTCCATCTTGGGAATTGAATTATTTGTTTGAATGTGTATGATATTAAAAATATTGAAGTGTATGCACATATGATCCATCATGAAAACATAATAATTATGGATACATGTTTTAGTCTTTTAGGTCTAAGTATCTATATCAAGGAGAGAGACAGGTTTGAGAAAAAATGGAGAGTGAGGTTATGATTATTGTGTATGATGTGATGATGATGGTCACCAAATGAATAGAATCCATAGTAACATTAAGGGTAAGATATCTAAGAAGATATGAATAGGATTAAGTGTAAATAAGGTTTATGAGTATAGATAAATCAAGTGAGTTCAAGTGTGTTAAAAAAGAATAAAGTGCCTACATGAAAAAGGAAGGTTAGAGTATAATCATAGTTAAAATGTAGATTTCAGAGCTAGGGAAAGCTATATGAAGGTTTTACGCATATCCACTAAATTAAGTGGTATCAAAGTAGGTAACATTTCAGTATAGTTAATGGTTTTGAATATAATAGGTTACTATATGAAGTTGTTAAAGGTTATAATTAAGGTTACAAGAGTACAATAGGATAAAGTTAAGGATTTTATGATATATAAACCCTAATAAGAGAGATAGAAGAATCTCCAAAGAGAGAATAAATACTCCAACTGAGAGTGTTATTTTCAAGGTGAAAAAGAATTGGAAAAGAGTGTCAATAGTCTAGGTGAGGGAACCTAGGTTGATACATTAAAGCAAGGTGAAAAATACGTGATTGTGAGAAGACAAAGGTAGAGAAGGTAAAAGAAAATAAGGTATTTAATGAGTTAGATTACCACATTGAGATAAATAGTAATGAATACCCAAGAGTAAAGGCATTAGATTTTTAAGAGGAGATGAGTGCAATAGATAAATAATTAGATAGGATAAAGCTCTTGGTAGAGCTCATTCAATAAGAGGAAAGTAAATTGTATGGTAGGGTAATGAGGAAGAAGAGAGTTAATTGGCCTATAAGGATTCTCATGGAGAGAATAAGAAAGATGTTCATAGGGGAAATGAGAAGCAAAATAAGTTGTTGTATAGGTAGTTCAAGGAGGAGATGAAGAAGTTCATGAGCTATGAATAAGAGGAATATTAACATCACCTTGAGGAGAATAAGATAGCCATGGAGGTAAATCAAACTAAGGAGGAGATGGAGGAAATCAAGCCTCAATATTTTACATCAAAATATTTATTATCATGTGTGTATGAAGGTATGAAAGTCAAGGAGGAAGAAGTCCATGTTGAGGACATAAAATTTTAAAGCATGAAAGAGAGCAAGCATGAACAACATGCTTATGTTGAAGAAGAAGATAATTTGGAAGCCATGTATATAGATTTATAAGAAGAGGTTACTAATTGGGCACTTAATGAAGACTGAATTCAAAAATAAGTAATGGTACAAAACATAGTATCTTTTAAAGAAGGAAAGACTAAAATTAAGGGTACATTAATCATGAAGATTGAAAATTCTAAGGAACAAACTATAGAGAACACATTGAAAGATATATGAGGAAAAGTAGGTAGGTTATATATTATATAAAATAATCAAAAATTAATAATAAGGATATTTTTTGGACCCTCAAAAACTATATAATAATGTGGCAAAGCATATGACAAAATAAAACATAGATATATGATATGAAGCAATGGTACTAAAGCAAGAAAAAGTATGAAAACAAGGAGCAACCATATACAACAGAACAAGTCAATGAAGATAAATCAAGGTAAGAAGTCAATTTATTATATTGATCATTTTATAGTTGATGATTTTGGAGTTATTCATGATGATGGAAAAATATAATATTTCCAAGAAGTGTTATGCTATGATCAAGATGGATGAATCAAGGAGAAGGAATTGTAAGACAAGATACAAGGCTATGAGAAGAATCACCTTGAGAAGGCAGAGTGTTATGAGAAGGAAGATAAAGAGGATATCAAGGATATTTTGACAAGGATGAAGGGATAATAGATGTATGAGAAGCCAATAGAGCATGAAGACTAATGAAGAAAGAATCTATGTAATATAAGTTGGAGTGAAGCATGATAACCATCCATTTGAAGTAAAGTATGGTGGAGATAAATTAGAGATGGATGAGATATAAGATGAAGTGGACAAAGAATTAAAATAATTTATGTACTTCATAGAGGTAGAATATGAGTTGGAAAATAAAAAAGCCAAGGAAAGAAGACAAAGAAACAAGAACTAGATGAGAAAAAAAGAGAAATAAGAATAGAAAGAGGAGATCATAAGATCATTACATAGAGAATTATAAATCAAGGAAGAAGTTTAATAACATTTATTTGATCAGGAGTTCAAATTCTCCCACTTAAGGAATATGATGAAGAGCATCACCAAGCAATAAAGAGTGTTAGTATGTTTAAATGTGTCATGTGACTATTTTTTATTTGGTTTGGGTAGGATAGTTATTTTAGGGTCCCTTAAGTTGTTTTTGATTCATTAGGAGTCTTTAAGGTTATGTGTTTCTAGGCCTTTTATTTTCCTATCAAAATTCAAAATTTAAAATTTTGAATTTTAATACTAGGCCTAGAGTGATGTTTTGGATCTTATGAAGAACATAAAGGGTGGTAAATGTTTATATGAATCCTATAATATCATAAAGAGAAGAATAAATTTTATCAATGAATATTTATTAAATCACAAAAATTTCAATTTTTGGATTTTGGTTTTGGCAATTTTTAGGGTTCATATATGGGACTAGATCATACAATTTTTAGGGATATAAACTATTTTTTGGGTCAACTCACCAACCCTTTACAAAATTATCTTATAAAATATTTTAATTTGACACACACCCTATGATCCTACTATAAAATAAGACAACACCTTTAAATATTGATATATCCAAATAGAAGTACAAAATGGTAGTGACGAATGACATTGTCAAATGACAGTGTCAAATGATAGACTGAACAATAGTACTGAATGGAACTACAAGAATATTCACCAAGGTTAAATATTAAGGGCATGGGAGAAAGAAAGCAAATTAAAAAAAATCAAGGACTGTATTCCTAAATCCTACAAACCATTCAGCAGAGTCATTTGGTATGACCATCAACATGTCATTCGATAAAGATCTTTGACACAAACATCAAGACAACCATTCAAAAGATCACTTTGACACACCTAATGGTAAATCCATTTGGCTCAATCTATGTAACAACCATTTAACTGAGTCATTCGACAGATTCATTTGGTAGAGTTATTCATTGTAACCATCAGCAAAACCATTCATTACAACCTTTTGGATAGGTCATTCGACAACTTCATTTGGTATAGGATTTTGGTGGATGAATTTTTTTCATTCATATTATTACGTATAAAACCTAGAAAATGAAAAAAAATTATGGACCTGTCAATTCACCAAGGCTACAAATCAGATTTACCTAAATGAATCTAAAGGGATTTCAGATATGGACTCTTAAAAATTACCCAGATAAAGAGTGTGGGTAAAGTTTTTTAATGTGCCTAAGATGAAAAATAAGAATTAAAATCAAGAAATAATAAGTGTAACTACCATTAAATGTGAGGTTAGCCAAAATGAGGGTTATTTTGCATGTTTGAGTGTTATAGAAGAGATATATACATGTAAGTGTTGTTATGTGTGTTTTGGGATAGTAGTATAGAGTATGAGGGTTATATATATAGGTCTATAATATATATTTGTAGTGAATAAAGGATGAAAATATAAATATGTCTATCTACATTGTTGAAAATTATGTACATAACTAGTGTGTATATGGAGAGAATTGAATAAAGAAATGGTTTTAAACATCCATTGTTGAGTTTTAGTGATTTTATTTAATTTAAGTGTTATTTTTTTTTTTTTAATTCATTATTATTTTAAGTTCTTAATATCATTTTTCAGTGGTAAAAGGTGTCAAACTACAACACAATCCCATTCAAGAACAATTTTATGTTTACACAGTCCAAGTAATATGACTAACAAGGTTTTTAGAAGGTTATTAAAGTTTCATTTTAGGTTGGATAGATTATTTAAAAGAGCTTATAACCTTTAATGTATGTTTTTTATCCATTTTAAATCCCAAAAATCCATTTGAAGAGCATGAGGAAAATAAACCCTTCACACAATCCTTGAAAAACGTTCAAAAGTCTACAAATTTACTTATTGGGAGTTTATTGAGATTGATTATGAGAATTTAAATCTTTTATAATGTTCATATATGTAGGGAATAATTTTTAAAAGTGTTATAAGTGTTATAACACATATAAAACTTAATGTATGCAATTTGTAGTGTTTATTGCCTTGTCATAACTAGAGCTAGGGTTTCAAATTTGAAACTAGTATCTATATTTTTTGTCAAGCCAAAAATTATGAAAAGTTTGGGTATATTTTGTTTTGATGATCTCTAAAGGATTCAATTTTTTCTAATTTTTTATTTGGATGTATAATATGGTCACTAGGAGTGTGGTAGTGCATTAGGCTTAAAGAGATGTAATTGACAAGAAAGGGGTAAGAAAAAATATACTTCTAATAAGATTTGAGTCTTGAGATTTTTTGTGAAGATATAAAATGATAATGGGTATGAAAATATGGTTTTAATTTATCAATAAAATTTTTATACCATTAAATCCATCTAGATTTTCATGTAAATAAGGTTACAAGGAAAGACGCCTAATATAGAGAAAGTATAGATTTGTTGAGAGTTCCATCTTGGGAATTGAGTTTGTTTATTTTCATGTGTGAGATTTAAAATAGGAAAGTGTATGGCCATAAGATCCCTCATGATAATTTCATAACCATGTATCCATTTTTTAGGCTTTTAGGCCTAAGTAAATATATCAAGGACAGAGACAAGTTTGAGAAAAGAATGGAGAGTGAGGTTTTGATTATTGTATACGAAGTGATGATGATGGGGAAAAGATGAAGAGAATTTAGATTAAAATTAAGGGTGATATGTCTAAGAAGATAATAAGAGGATTAAATGTACATAAGGCTTATGAGCATAGCTAAATCAATTGTGTTCAAGTGTGTAAAGAAAGAAGTAAGTACCTACATGACAGAGGAAGCTCAAAGTACAATTAGAGATAAAAGGTAGTTTTTAGAACTACAGAAATGCAGATGATGGTTATAATCATAACCAATACCTCACCATAAAATATTTATAACACAAGATAAAAATAAAATTATTTCTAAAAATAAAGACAAGAATAATAGAATAAAAATTTGCAATCTAAACCTAAAGTAACTTTTCCTCATGTGAGTAAACTTTAAATAAAATTGATGAGAAAAAGGATTTTATAAAAAACAATAATGATATAAAATTTTAGACCTTAAATAAAGGTGACAAACATAAATATTATGTAAAATATAATAATTGGAATCGCAACCATCAGTGAGACAACTTCTGTGGCCCATCCACATGAGCTAATATTGTGTCTTTACCTCCACAAACTAAGGTAGTATGTTTGGAGTGTGGTGATAACCATTTCCATAATAGTATCCTTTATTGTGAGGCAATAAAGTAAAAAATCATAAGTTGTATGTTATTGTAAATAATTTAAATTTGGACTTGTAGTCTACTCCAATTGATACTAGATTTATATTTTCATGTTTTTCCTTGACTGTTATTTTTTTTGTTGACTATTTTAATAGATTCAGGTTAAACTAATATTTTAATTTTTCCTAAATATATTTTAAGTGCAATATTAAAACCTATATATTAAGAGAATTATGAGATGTATATTTTGGCATGGGGAAAATAATATCCATTTTAAAATGTTTAGAATAAAATGAGGTTGATATTTGGGTCTTGAAAACTCCAGTAAACCTATTTTTGTCACCCATGGGGTATTACGATACGATTTTAGGTATAAATTATCTAGAAAAAACATCAATTTAAGCTTTATTTCTTCAAAAAAAATGCAGTTCCTTGATAATGTTAATAAACTAGTGGAAATACAAGGTGTCATAAAGCCTTCAACCAAGAAGACTCTTTCAAATTTATAGATGAAAAGAGTAGTAAGAAAGAGACGTAAAATTTATTTTGTTTAGTTAAATGAAATTTTTAATAAAAAATAACATGATTTGAAATAATACCCTATTTTGAGAGAATTTACAGATGTATTTACTAAAAAAATACTAGGAGTACTTTCTAAGAGGGACTTTTGATTTTCCATAGAGAGTGTACCAAGATCTACATTTGCATGAAAAACCCCATACAAGTTGAATGTGGTAGATATAAAAGAAATAAAAGTTCATCTCTAAAATATGATTGAAAAAAGAATAATTGGGATAATTCTTTCACCTTGGGGATCCTTAGTTATCTTTGTCAGGAAGAAGGATGGTACCTTGATACTTTACATTAACTACCACTTGCTTAATGAAGTAAATAAAAAAAATCCTTTTCTATAATTTATGATCTATTTGATCAAATAAAGGGAGAAAATATATTTTATAATATAAATATTTTTTCAAGGTACCATCAACTCAAAATAAAATACAAGGTATGGTCATTATGAATTCATTGTTATGCCTTTTGGTCTAACAAACACACTTGTTGATTTCATGAATGTAATAAACAAAGTATTTTAGGATTTATTAGATAAATTTTTATTTTTATTTATTGATGATATTATTATTAAATCTAAGAATAATGTGAAACATGAGAAGCACTTATGCTTAGTCATGCAAATACTAAGGTAGTACAAATTGTATGGTAAATTTTAAAAATGATCATTTTACCAAAGTAATATTCACTAATTAAGACATGCCATTTATAAATAATGGCTTGCATTGGATCTTAGAATATTTCATTTATTAATGGTTGGCCTACTCCTAATAAATTACATGAACTATGTAACTTTATGGAATTAGATAGTTACTATTAGAGGTTTGTATAAAATTTATCAAGTAGGGACCATTTCAAATAATTTGTACTTATTACTCATTTAACTCTAAGAAAAATATTAGAAAGAATTATAGATTATTCAAAATTTTCTAGTTTTAAATTATTTATAATAAAATATATGGGGAATAGATCCAAATTATTATAATATTCCCAATCTAGTATATTTGGAAGACCTGAATATTATTATTTTTCTGACATTATCAGTAGTCTAGTTTGGGGGACATAATACCAAATTATCTGAAATGGTCCTTTAGGGTTGATAGCCCTAGTAAATCTATGTAGAATAAGGGAAATAAATTTTAATATATCCCATAATATGAATTATCTTTTCAAAAGATAGAAGAGTTATTAACTTTACACCATATCCTTATCATACCAAATCTAAATCAAAACTTTGAAATCTAGATTGATGCTTATAAAGTGGGTATTGGGGTTATTTTGAATCAATATGGAAAAGTGGTTGCCTATGAGTCTCAAAAGATCAAATCTCATGAGAAAAATTATCCAACACATGATCTTAAACTAGCATTTGTGGTTCATGAACTTAGGCAATGGAAATTATTTTTGCTTGGGAAACATTTCAAGGTAAAATCTGATCACTATAGTTTAGTGCACATATTCACTCAAGACAAGCTAAATTCAAGACAAAGGAGATGGTTATAATTTATTAAAAAATCTAATATTGATATTTCATATATAAAAGGTAAATAAAATATAGTAGATGATTATGTTAGTAGAAGGAATTATCTTACTACAATTTCTATTTTGAGGTAAAATATCAAAAATTATTTTTGGAATCATTAGCTAACAAACCCTGCATATTGAAGAATATGTGTTTATTTTCAAAATGAACTAAACAAATATATTATTGATTTCTCTTTGGAATTAGATGGAACTTTGAAGCACTAAAGAATACTATATGTTCACTATTATTAAAATATGAATAAATAAGTGACCACACCTCATTTAAATCATGTAGGTGTCACAGAAAATACATGTGAATTGTAAAAGATTTATTTTTATCCTTGGTTAAATAAGGATGTAGTTACATCCATAGTATAATGTTTTTAATGTTAGTGTGTTAAGGATAAAAATTTATATTCAAGTGGTTTTTCTACTTGCATTTTTTTCTAGAAAGCACCCGAGTATTAAGATAAACATGATGCAATCCTAGTTTTAGTTGACAAACTAGCCAGGTTTTATCATTTTATTACATATATACTTATTTATGATTCCTCTACCCTTGATGAAAAATTATGTGAAGGAAATTTTACACCTTCACAATGTTTCAAAAATGATTATCTCTAATACAGATAAATTGCCACTTATAGGTTTTATCAAAATTTGATGGATGACTTTCTAGTAAAATTACAATTCAATTTATTGTATCATCTAGAAATAGATAATTAAACCTTATTATTAAGGATATTTTTATAATTTATGTGATGGAACAATAATATAAATAGGAAGATTGCTTCCATTTGCTTGAATGTTTATATAGCAATACTTATTATTTTGTTATTAATATGGAACATTTTTAGGTCTTGTATGGGTGGAAGTGTAGAACTCCCCTTGGTTTGGATAATTTGGAAAACATACATTTACAGGTCCAAAGACGTTGAAATAATATGATGAATAAATTTATGTGATTTTTCAAAGGTTAAAAGTTGCCTCTGATAGGTAGGAAAGTCATGTTGATCTAAAAGCATCACTTAGAGAATTTGAGGTGGCAGATTTGTTTTTATTAAGAGTGAGACCACATAAAAGATCTATTAATTTTATTAAGTCATCCAAAATAGCACCACACTTTGTCAGTCTATTTGACATTATGGGAATGACTAGCCTTATTACTTCCAATATAGTTATTCCTCATTTATCTAGGATTCATGATGTGTTTGATGTGACACTATTAATAAATTTTATTTCTAATCCTTCTCACCTTTTGGATTGGAATAATATCTAGGTGGTGGTGAGGAGATTATGCAATTGGACCCCATAAATATCTTTTCTTATCACAAAATTAGTCTAAAAAATATAGATATACATCAAATTTTGGTCCAATGGAATCAACAAAGTGAAAAAAGTGCCACCTAGGAGGATGAAAGTCACTTCAGGTAATACTATACTTAATTATTTTAATTAGGGTCTAGGATGCTTCCCCATTTAAGGGGTGGATGTCATATCCCATCTAAACATGTAGTTATTTATGTGTTCTATTATGATGTTTGATTATACATTTTAAAAATTGAGACATTGGTATCATATACTATTACTTCATGAGCATTTATTATGATATTGTAGTTATTTTACTATTGGATGTATTTCAATTTCAATATTTTATTTGGTTTATATTATATCAATCCTTTACTTATAATTTCATTTTATGATTGTAGGTGATAGACATGTTATTGAGATAGGCTTTTTTGTAGAACACTTCATCAAACAAACACTTTAGTTCATACAGGTAAATGAATGTTGAGGTAAAAAATGAGATACAGTCGATTCACCATGTGTTTTTTCCATGTCTTGAGTTATAGAACTATAGTACTATACATGTTTTGTTTTTTTATTTGGATGCCATAATTAACATCTCACAAATTGTGCCTTGTAGTCTTTGTTGTTATCTATCTATTTATGAATTCACTGTTGACTAGATCAAGTTAATAGAGGCATTTTATGATGACATCTTGTTAAAGTAATGTTTATGTTTGATTTATTTATCATAGAAAACTTGGAAGGTCTTGGGAATTATCCCATGTTTTTGGAAATCATCTTTTTAATGATTTGAGCCTTTATTAAGGTTAGCATAATAAAAAAAGGGATACTTTAATGATTGGAAAAGCATTATTTTGAGGGCCTTACAAAAACAATGATTATGTTTTTTTGACATTCAATTTGGATCAAATGACCTAGTCATTCAATTACGATTTCGTGAAAACTTGGATAACTTGCACTTTGGTCATTGTTTTTGGTGAGTGGACTAAAATGAGTGGTGGAGAAGAAATGGGGGAAACTGGGAGTTCTTATTGCATCCATGGAGAATGTAAAGCTTTATTTCTATTAACTTGATATATATTATTTATAATGATAGGAAGAGGGTTAAAAGTTATTTTGGTGGACCATGTGGTGTGGTAGCTGGAGTTCAAGATTTAATTTGATGAGGAGATAAGGAGGAAATGAGAAAGATAAAAGAAAGAGGAAAACACATGTTTTTGGCATCCAAATAAGTAAGTATCTTATATTTATGCAACATAATGAATATAATTTAAAAAAAAAATCCTATAAGGGTTATGGGTTGCAATAAGAGAACCCCCTTTCTTTTAACTTCCTCTCCATTCCTCATAAATGGTTTTACCACTTATAGTTGATATGTTGTCCAGATTTATTATTTGAATTAAAACATAATAGATTATTGTGAAGCCCACTAGGGTATGGATTATTTATTACCATTTCAACCTCATATGGAATAAATATTTTATTAATGTTATGAATATATTTTTGTGTACTTAAAATTTGGTTGAGATGGTTTGATTGTACGTTTCTATTTATTTTTATTATGGGTGTTTTGTTTACCTATTATTGTGCTTATTATGTAAAACACATGTCATGTTGAACTGAATATCATTCTATAAACCCTATTTTTCATTTCTCATTATGAATTTATAGCTTGTGTGTGGTAACCTATTCCATACACAAATTTATGGTTGGGGAGGGCAGATTTACCACTAGGTAGATGGGCTTTGGTTTCACATTTCCTAGTTGGTATGCTTAGTTTCAAAAATAGTTGATGTTGATCACCTTTGCATGATATTATAGGATTATTCTCAACTATACCAATGATTATTGAGGAATTTTTTACCTAGTACCATTACTTTATTTTAATACACTATTATACTCTTAAAGGAAGGTATATTACCTTTTGAGTAAATAAAATTCATTAAGCTTAAATTCATCTACAAGTCTAGAGGAGAAATGTTATTCTTGATAAATGTGATTTTTTGTTATATATCCTTATTTTAACATAATAATGTACCTATTAATGGATGGTTTGAATTTTTTAAATACAATTGTATCGATGAATTTAATTTTTTTCAAAACAAGTCATTGTTGTACCTTTTTAGTTGATGGTTTGGAAACTTTACTTGTATTTTTGTAAATACTCCTTCAAAATGTAATTTATTTAGGAGCAATGTGTTTAATGTTTTAGACTCATGTATGATATGGTAAAATTTAATTATGCATTGGTAAAAAGATAAATTTTGGATACTATATATTATCTAGTTAATGACTATAGATGATATTATTTTCAGTCATTAGGAAGGCTATGAATATGTTTATTATTTGTTTAAAAAATGTATGAATATTATGATTAAACAAATGAAATATTTTTTTGTGTATGGATAGGTATAAATGTCTATGTATTATTTTATCATTGTTATTTTATTTTGAAAGTTTTATTGGGAATATTAAATATTATATAGATTGTGTATAATGAACATTACAAAAAATTGTTTCATCCATTTTTTAATTTATGTATGCTCTGAGTTTATACATTTATATTGCTTGGAATGAAAATATGGATTGTGTTTTTACTATTACCATTTTTAGTAAATTTAGTTATCCTAGACTAATTAATATTTATTTTGTGTTTGAAATTTTTTAAAAAGCATGGGATTTTACCATTATGAAATTAATTTTATTGTGAAGTGTTAGCTGGTAGATTCATTAAGAATATAACTTCTACTTATAGCTATTTTTTGGTAAAAAAGGATATTGAGGTAAATGTTATAAGTTTTCAATTACATTTTACATTGCATTGTTTATATTATTGGGTAATTTGGTAGGAATGGATAGTTGTGAAATGTTTTATAATATCTTGATTAATTGATAGAATGATAAGAAAATATCCAAGGTGTTTGGTTTTATTCTTGTAATGTATTGTTGGACTATGTCTTACTTCACAGTGGATATTTCCTATTAGAAAAAATATATATATATAGCAATTATGGCGTTTTACTTTATTTGAATAAATGTGTAAAAAATGTGAGTAAAATAAATTTGATTACATCTTTTTGTATGTTGTTGGGAGACACATTTTATGTTATATTAATATTTTTGCCTATTTTAGTATAATTTTAAAGCTTTGGTTAAATCTTAATTGATGGCATGGTATATAAGAATGAAATTTTAACTCACTCTAAAGCTAATTAGTAGCATGTTATTAAGTTATTACCATATATACATGAGCATAGTGAAGTATTAATGTTTTGTTGCTAGTGCATAATTATGTGGTAAAGTAATTTAAGGTATGAAGACTAAAGTTGATTTTTTATGATATATTGTATGGTATATTATGGAACATATTGAGAATTAACGAATGCATTTGTTCTATTCTATATCAAAAACATTACCTTGTATAGTTAATCTAAATAGTCTACATTCTTGGTAACTTAGTGGGATTTATACAAGGTGGAAATATGTCTATGTGAATTAATTACATTAGTAATACGTATGATTTATTAGACTCTTATTCATTAATTCATATAATATGAACCCATTCACTTTATGTATTTGTGAGGTAATAACCCTATCAAAATCTAACACTATATAGATAGTGCTTTATAATTGGTAGTGTAAACCTAGTATTAAGAAGTGTGGTTGTTATGGTATGTAGTCTAAAAAGGAGAGTGCAATATTTTTAATACTAAGACATTTGGTGTATTGGTATAAGAATATTAACTAAGTGTAAATTATAATATATTTTATTTTTTCAATTTTGAGTTACATCTATGTTTGACCTAAACTCTCAATTACATTATTTAAATTTATGTGAAAGGTGGAAAAAATCCTAAGACCTAAACATAATCATCTACCTATATTTCAATATTTTGAGCCATATGTTGAGTGACTATCCTAAGAAATGTTAGGACCATGACACCCCTATACCTCATGGAATAAGAAGTCAATGACAAGGATGGATTAAAGGTCTAAACAACCTCTCAAAATTGGTTATTCCAAATCTTCTCTAAGTGTTCAGTAGATCAGTGGTATGAAAGGTATTCCTTTTAATAACTCCTTTGCTCCTCTTGATTTTTTTGATGAGTCAATGTCCCTAAGTGAGAAGTTCCCCCACCCAAGTGGTTCTTCTCAAACCCCTTCCTACCCCTTACTCTCCCCCATCTCTATCTCCCATATAAATCACCTACCCCTCTCATACTCCCCTCTTGTCCTCCTCCCCCCATCCTCACACAATGATTTTATCACCCCTTTTAAGTGTGTTACCTCTTTCTTGGGTGATTTGAGTACCACCCAATCGCTCTTCTCTTATACCCTTCAAAACTTATCCCATATCCTCCTCCCCCTATTTTAACCTTGGGAGCCCCATATTCCCCATTTTATCTTACAAAATCCTTTATCTTTTCCCCCTCTCCCCCTCCTTATCACTCTTTTCATTTCATCCATTCACCATAGTCATCCTTGACCTTTGAGTTAGCTCAAGATCTAGTTTTAAAAAGTCCCCTCTTCGCTAACTTGGACTTTCTCAATCTTACCCTTCCTAAGGATACCCCTCTTTATCCCCTTATAAATTCTTTATAATATAATAAATATTTTGGACAATGTTTTGAGACTAAATTTCTTTGATGAGATTTACTCCTAGATGAAGGGTTCACCACAAACTCCAAAATTGGAAAAGGTAGGGGAAAAGCTAACATTGGAGTTCCCCCAAAACTAGTAGGTAAGTCACCTAAAATGGTCATAAGGAAATTGTAAATGGCTAAAGAGATTGCAAAGAGTTCATAACAGACCCTTAAAATATAGCAGTATAAGAAATGAAAATCCTATCTTAAAATGTTAGGGGTTTAAATAACCCCAAGAAATGGTGGACCCTTTATAATATGATAAAAATGGTTGACCATATTATTATTATAATCTATGAAACAAAAATATATAAAACTATTCTTAGATCATGTGTTGTGAAAATTTGGATAAATGTTGATGTTTTATCTTTAGAAACTAAAGGTGCCTCTAGGGGCTTGGCTATTTTTTGGAATCTAGAGTATCTAAGAGGGAACCTTTTATGGAAGATAAATTACCAAATTTACATATTTTTTAGAGATTTAGATATAGATTATTTATGGATCCTATCAAATGTCTATGTCCCAAATGTCAAATCCATTATAAATATTTTATGGGAAAGCCTGCTGACCTTCTGACAGACCTATAATAGTTGGAATTGGATTATTATTGGGGACTTAAATACCCCCTTACTCCTAGGGATAAGAAAGGGGATAATACTAAATTCATATAAATCATGATGTAATTTAATGACTTCATTTCAAATTCAATTTTAGTGGATGTAGATCTAAATGGTAATCCTTTCACATGGTATAACAAAAGACTGGGTGAAAATTTGATCCAATTCTGGCTTGATAGAGTTATGATTTCCTTTAACTAGGATATCCACTTATCCAGTAGGCACTCTTCCCTTCTTATAATTGGGTTAGATCAAAACCCTTTTATTTTTGAAGGAGATAAAATATTGAAATCTAAATGTAGTTCATCTAGATTTGAAAGTACGTGGTTCTAGCATCCTAATCTGATAGAATCCTTAAGGGATTGGTGGAAAGAACCATTCTCTAGTTTAAACATGTTTATTTTGACTAAAAACAAAGCTTCCTCAAAATGAAGCTAAAAATTTGGAATAAATATCTATTCAGTGACATCTTCCTACAAAAAGGGCACAAGAGGTGGAACTATCAGTAATTGAATAAATTTGTGCTATGGATGGCAACAATGAATAGATTCATTATAGGGAAAAAGAAATTCTATGTCAATTCCACAACCTTAAAGCAAGAGAAGAAGCCTATTGGAGACAAAATTAAAGTTGTACTTGGTTGAAGGAGGGGGAAAAGAATACTAACCTTTTCCATCATTCAATAATGAGCCACAATAATATTAATAGAATTTATCAAATGTAAATGGAAAGTGGGTCTATTAATAGAGATGATGATGAGATATCCCACCATACAATTAAATTTCTAAAAAACCTCCTCATTGAAGAATGCCACCTAGATGAATAAATTGTGGCTAACACATTGAATAGCTTTTACAAATTTATCTCTGACACTGACAATGACTCCATCTCTAAATTCCCTTTTATTAATATTTTGGGACATAGTTCACACAGAGATCAAGGTAGCTTGTAGATAATTCTTACAATCCAAAACCATGCTAAGAGAAATTAATTACACTTTTTTAGTTTTGATACCTAAAAAATAGGGTGAAAAAAATGTACAAGAATTTTATCCTATCATCATTTGGAATATCATGTACAAAATTTGCTCTTTAATATTGGTAAATTGAATGCAACATCTTTTAGATAAAGTCATTGTGGAAAAATAGGGTGATTTTATGGCTATTAGACAAATAACATATGTATAGTCCTAGTTCATGAATCCATTCACTCCATATCTATGCCCTTGATGTTGGGAATGTTATTTAAGTTGGACATGTTGAAAGCGTATGATCAAGTTTCCTATCACTTCCTTATGCTGATTTTGGAAAGGTTGGGATTTAATCAAGACATAAGGAAGATCATCTGTAAATTCATATCCACTCCTAAATTCTTTTTTTATCATAAACAAGATTATAAAAGGGTTATTCCCTATATGCAGAGTAATAAGGTAGGTAGACCCCCTCTCTCCATACCTTTTCATCATTATAACATAAACACTAGGAATGAATTTTCTAAAAGACAAGACTCAAGGACTAATTAAAGGAATTTCAGTGGCACTCAACACCATACCTATCATGCATGAAATTTTTTTAGATGATACCATTATCCTATGGGAATCCTTTTTAGAGGAAACCAAATGCCTGAAAATCATCTTAAAAAATTATGAAGTAGTTTCAAATCAATGCATCATTTTTTTCAAAACATCTATATTTTTCATTACCACTCCTCTCATTCAGTAGAAAAGAATTACTAGAAATTTGTAATGCTAGGTGGGCAAAATTTTGAAAACACATTTTTGCATTTCATTTTTTGAAGGAAAAATGGATTCTAAGATTCAGAACCCCCTCATTGATTGAATTCATATGAATTTTTTAGGGTGTAAAGGATACCTCTTGATATAGGTAGGGAAATACCAATTTCTGAAAGCCTCAATCTAGAGTATCTTTATGTACCAAATATATATTTTTAAGATACTCTCTAAGGTGGCCACTAAAATTGAAAAAAATTAAAATAATTTCTTATGGAGGGGAACTTAAGATAGATTCAGATACAACCTAGTCTCTTAGGAAAAATCCTATCTTCCTAAAGCCAATGGAGAACTAGATCTTAGAAGCATAAAATCTATGAATAGGACCTTGCTGGAAAAAATGGGATAGAGACTAATGAAGAAAGAAATAAAATGGGCAAGAATTATTAAATCCAAATACCTATAAGGGCCAAAATTAGATGACTTTTTATGGGAAGAGGTTCATAAGGGTGCATCCACATTCTTGAAGGCCATCACCAAATACAAGGATCTAATAAGTCATGAAATGGAAAAGTGGAAATGAAAATAAAATTGATTTCGAGGATAGCACTTGGTTGACCATCACCCCCTCTCCTCACAATAGATATGGGACAATTTTTATAAGTACTTAAAGGAAATATGGGGCTCAAAATTCAAATACTATTTGGTGGTGAATTAAGGATTAATTTTTCTTTAAATACTCTTAATTGAAGAGCATACAGTTAAATAAGTGCAAGCAATCTATAATCTTAACTCCTATATCAATTAGATCCACATTCCTTTATTCCCAAAGGAAGATAACTTTATATGGGTTGTTGAATATAGTGGTATGTACTCAATGTCCTCAAGACATGCCAGTGATCTTAACCTTGAAATACAACATAACTCTTGAAATATCTTTGGAGAAAACATCTAACTCCCAAAATCAAATTCTTTTTTTAGCCAGTGGCTCAAGATCAGATCTTAACAGTGGATAAATTAGCTAAAATAAGAATGATAGTCCCTAATAGATGTCTATTATGTATAAAAGTGGAGGACTTGGTCCACCACCTATTCATTAATTGCCCTTCTATTTTGACATTATTTAATTATATGTTGAATAAATTTAACCTGGTTTGGGTAAAATTGAACAATGTGCTTAATATAATAAAGTAATGGAAACCACCTTGGAATCTCCCATATCTAGAATTAATATGGTACTTATCTCTCCCAAAATAGTTTTTGAGTGTTTGGAAATCCCATAATGATATCCTTTTCTCAAATAAAAGTCACTATCCTAAAGGGGGCTTTCACCATCACTACTAAGCTATCACAAAAAATTAAAAAGTTTTTCCTCTCATGGATAAAACCCTAGGACCTGCTTCAGCATAATTAATACTTAGAAAATAGGATGTGGTTCAAATATTAATTCCCCTTCCAAATAAATTATCCACAAACACATAAAATGGAATCCTCCACCTAAAGTCCAGGAGAAAATGAACTTTTATGGTGCTTCTAAAGGAAACCTCAGACCCATAAGCAAGGGAGGAGCCATAAGGGATTTAGAAAGAATGTTGATTTTTGCCTATGTGGGGCCTTTGAGAAATCAAATAAATCATGTTTTTACATCCAAGGTGGTCTATTAGGGCATCCAACTGGTCTCTAACCTTAAAATATAAAGAATCATTATGGAAGGTGACTCTTTAAACACATTAAATGCTCTACATGGTAAAATAACCCCCTCCCACATAATAAAAGATACTATGGATAATGCTAAGAAACATTTGATGGGCATGGAAAAAGTCCAAATTATGAACACATATCAGGAAGGAAATAGGGTGCTAGATCTAATTACTAATATAGGAGTAGAAATCCCTCTTTTAACTAGATGACATGAAGGAGGCCATGTTCCTGATAGTGTCTAATTGGCTATATGGAATGAAAGTATAGTGGGTTAAGTGAGTTATCAAGCTGGCACATGCATGAACATCTCTCATAAAGAGATGGGTTTTAAAAATTATAAGCCACCATTATTAAAGAGTGAGGTGGATTTATTGCCTAAGGATAAAGGTAGTGTACTTCCCAATATTATTTTGAACTAGTCAAACCAATCTATTTCAAAACCTTTTAAATATCTAATTTGGGTCCAATAGAATAGAGATAAAATGGGGGAATAGAGAGAGATTATATCTTACCTTCTATTTTGATGTGTGTGGATTAAATAAATTCTAGAAAAAATTATGGCAGGGGGGTCTCACAGAACTAATGCTCTGAATTACCTAGTATGATGCATATGTTACAATGGATTTCATCATTGGATGGAATAAGTGTATGGTGGTGATTTAGGAAGTTAATATTAAGGTCATGTATTAATTTATAGGTGAGGCTAGAGGGATGAAGTATTAAGGGGTAAAGTTTTACAAAGACTATAATAAATATCAAGAACTCTTCCAACATTTCTTTTGCATGAACAAGTTCATAAAAATGGATAAGAAGGGTTATGCCAAAATGATCTCCTATGGTAATGGCCATAGGTTTTCCTCCATTTGATGAGATACCTCAGTCTTGAGGGTAAGTATACTTCAATTTTCTCCCACCACTTTATGTTTTTAAACCATTTTTATGGTTATAATATTAGCCTCCCATTCTACCTATTAAAGTCTTTGGAATGCACAACCCTTTCCTACCTTGTTAATGAATCTAACCCCATACTGCATCAAGAATATATAATACTATTTTTTAAACATGGTTAAACATTTTAAGGGAGGGAGATCCCCTTAGAGGGTCCTTTTCTGAGGAGGACCCCACCTTAGGATCCTACCACCCCTATACCAATACCCCCAAGCTAGCCTATCCAAAACCCCCACTAATGAAATACCACTAAATATGTTTATCCCTAATCCCACACCCATTTTAATATATGAGATCACCTCTATTGATTTCATTATGAAGGATAATTTCCTCCTATCTAAAGATATGAAAAACAATAAAGAGTAATTAGATAGTTTTAATAATAGGGTGTAGGAAGTTAGATTGAACTTGGATAGTCTAATTTAAGAATAAAATGCCTTTCATATGAAATTATACATGATTATTTAGTATTTTTTACATTAAAACATGGTGATATAGACCACTAATAATTATCCACTAAAGTTGACAAAGACACCCGACTTGATATCCCTAGTTTAACTCCAATCAAGAAAACCCCTATGCAGGTACAAGGATATAAAAGGCCACATTTGATCCTCCCTTGAGATGATGTTAAAGTATCCATCAATTGGATGAGATAAAAAGAATAAAATAACAAGAGGGGAGTACCTAAGAAGATATCTGAAGATGAGAAGGAACCATTACAGGGTCCCCCTCCTAATTTTCTTTCTAATGTTTTTTTTCATGGCCTAAATGATAATCTAGCTTAGTTTTTTGGTGTTCAATAGTGGAGGCTTGTTCCTTTTTTTATATATCACTTTTATGGTTCCTGTGTCCTTGTAAAACTAGGTTGATTACTTGATGAAATAAAAAAAAAATTGCTATGGACCTCATTAAAGCATTAAGCCATTGGAAACCTACTCTATTTGGTGAAACCTTATTAGAATGGATCTTATGGATTTAAATTCAGATTATTGTCTTAAATAAAGGTTTGAACTTAAAGTATACATATTTTAACCCTATATATTTAAATTATAAAGGAATAATCTAAACATGTAAAAACATTAGACCTACCTAAAATGAATAATAACTAATATGTGAGATGACACATTAACATGGAGGTTAAAATAAATTAAGTATTTATGGTTAGGAACAATAAATTTAATTTTAAATAATACATTCTACTCAACCCAGAACCTAACATGTAAATTTATGACTTAACCTAATTTAGATGTCTAGATATAAAATAATGTGTGTATTCTCTACTACTATAGCCACTCCACTAGGTATTACTAGAATAAGATATTTTTTTATAATAAAATAAATTGCACATATTCATCTAATATATTTCACCAAAATGAAACCTAAATAAGTGATATTTAACAAAATGTATTATTTTAGTTAGCATTTAAAAGGCCTATAACTAATCCATTAGCTATTGATCAACATGATAATAATATATCAAAACATCAACAATGTTGCATAAACAATAAAGAATAGATTTATTTCATAGAAGTAATATTAAAATTTTCACCATGGATGATACAACATTACATCAACTACTATAAATGTAAAAAATATTAAATAGTATAATTTTAGTAATAATAATGTCTTAATAATAATAATACAATGAAATAAAGATTCATGAAGCATGAGTCTCAATGCACTGAAGTATCCATTGGTAATCTCAAGTGTAATTTTTAGTTTGGTACTAGTATGAAGGAGAGCATCATCTGAGAGATTTCACACACTAATCATGAACCATTGATTCCCCACCATATCTCACAATAAGGGAATGGCCCTCCATTCATGTATGAGTATATAATGATAGTGTGGGAATCCAAAGTGACAAACTAGAATCCATGTGTTTTAAGATAACCAATACATGATTTATACAATAAATAAATTTGTTCTAACATGATATCATACAAACATTTAAAGTATATCAAACACCAGAAATGCCAATGTCTAACTATAAACATTACTTTGGCCAAAGTTTTCATATACTTATTGATCTAAATTATCAGTTAACTTCATACACATCAGTCAGTCATATTACACCTCATCTTTCATTAGTCCTACTAATTAAGGGAGTGGAATCCATTTCAATACTTATATAGGGTCATTAATGTGAGATTTGGTTATTTATATAATAATATAAAAACTAATAGATTCTAATAGAATATTCCTTACTGGCAGATATAAATTATACTAAGTATAGAAATATCTCATACATAAAATTAGTCCATCAAATTTAATGCAAGGAATCATAAAAAAATTAATTTATTACCAAATAATAAATAGACTCATTCATAGCCCACATAGTAACATACCATCTGGGTAAGAACATGTCTAGGCATCTAGCTATAAAATATCAATATGTAACTTTAAAATGTTGTTTCATCCATATAATAACATAAATTCATAGCTTAATGACAACATACTAAAACTACACAAATAAGCTCATTTTAGTACAAAATGTTCAAATGACTAGTATTTAATCACAAATACCTCATATTTTAATATCTTCTCAAAACATTCAAACCCACTCTAAACTTATCCATGATAGCAAAATACACCTATATATATTTTCAAAAACATGCAATGTTTATAAGCCAAGTGTGTGTGTGTGTGTGTGTGTGTGTGTGTGTGTGTGTGTGTGTGTGTGTCTATATATATATATATATTATATATATATATATATATATATATATATATATGTATGTATGTATGTATGTATATGTGTATACATATACACAAATATACAATCATACATATACATATAAAAAAATAGACATACACATATACATATACATATGTATATATATACACATATACATATACATATATACATACATACATATACACACATAAAGA
>JARHVA010007598.1:215000-342500 GCA_037957365.1 Torreya grandis | reverse complement strand
ATTTTTCAAGGTTTTTGAATGACATGGAAAATAACATAAATCCGTAGCCATTCTAATTAGGGTTTAGTTGGTTGTATTTAGGGTTGTGTGGATGGTCGAGCCATCCATAGGGCGTTACATTTTGTGCATTTTCTAGAATTTAATTTAAATTGAAACTATTTATAACCTTTCTAATATTCTTGGAATTAAAAAAAAATCCACATATTATATGAAATATAATACAACACCAACCTAATAATTTATGTAAATGATGCCAAATATATGAATTTTGCTTCCTCTTCTTAGCTTGAAATTCCTTCTTTCTCTTCTACCTGTTATGCCATCATATGTCTTATCCTTAAAGGCCTATCTCCCCTTTATTTTATTGTCTTACATCCTCCGTTATTTCCACATGAATTTTCCAAAATTCTTTGGTATAATAATGACTAAAACTATGCATGTCAATAAAAACTCAACAAAAACTAATAGTTTGCCATCTTTTCCTCATGAAGAATTCTCCCAACATAATAATTATTTTACTTAATGCTTTTTAACTCAAGTCAAGACCAATTTGGAAACCCTAATCATATTTAAAGTTCTTAATGATTAATATAATAATCATTTTATGCATATATATTGAATTTACAAACATTAACATCAAATTCCTATAATGTCCATGTAATCAACTTTATAAAAAAATCATTAAACATTGTAATCTTAATAGCAATACCTACTAACACAAAATATATTATAATATCCTTAACAAGTTAAACATAATTATATTTAAAAAACATGTTGATGTTACCAAAATCACTAAATAATTTAAACTTTCAATATGTTCTTATACAATGCAAGATCTTCACTATTAGTCATAAACACATTGATTATATTCAATGACTTCACCCAATCATATAAACAATATACCCATGGTTTAGCACTATGAATATTAAAATATTCTAATAATTATAATCATATTTAAAATATATATTAAGTAATAAAATCTATCAACTACCACCATAGCATGGTATACATAACAAAACTCCATTGTGCTACATACACTACATCCAAGATAATAGTAAGTATAAATAAGACATGTACATATTAACTCCATTAAATAAATAACATCAATAACCATTAGTGCAATAACACAACTAGATTAGTGTAAGCACAAAACTAAATCAACATGATCATCAAACAAAAATTAAGATCAAATAATACATATATATATATATATATATATATATATATATATATATATATATATATATGTCAAAAATAAAAAAACTTATTATAGTTATCTAAATCAAGAAATTAATAAAACTTATTAATCTATCATGGTGTGTGTATGGGTTTCTATCCTTTCGCTCTATCATCCCCTAATGCCTCCATCTTGCTACCCTCTCTAACGATTCCCTCCCTTTTTCATAGTCTAAGGGATGGATATATCCTACATCCACTCACAATAATGAAGGTAGTTATCTTGAACATATATATAATCCACAAAAAACTATTGTATAAACTAACAAAAATTATCATAATGTACATAATAGAAAAGTGCAACCAACTCCATATCTAATCAATCATGTAAATTAAACAACATATAATTGTCCCATAATTAAAATATGAAATAAATCTTAATCAAATAATAAACATAATAATCCACAAATCAATAGGTTATTAATCTTAGATACAAATAAATATTTGACATCCTTCCCCCCTCAAGTTGGTCATGATCCCAATGACACTTATTCAAACATAAATTCTTAATTTAAAACATTTTTTAGAAAAATATAATAATATACAATAATAAATCAAGAAAACAAATGTGGAAATAGTGTATAAAACTCATAATAGTCTTCTCAAGTGGTACTATCTTCAAAATATTGGTCCCACTTGAACTTTCACTATGCTACTTCTCTATTACACAAACTGAGTTTGCAAATGTTAATTATTTTGATTGGTTCTACCATGACCACTCCAAGATCTAGAACTTGCAAAGAACTCCTATCCAATACATGTGAAGGATCAATAACATACTTTTTAAAGATAAGAAACATGAAATAAATTATGTAAAATATCTAGAGCTAGTGGTAATGTAAGCTTAGATGCTACAGGATTAACCACTTACAAAACCTCAATGGGTCCCACATATCTAGGTTAAAGTTTTGCTAACTTCCCAAATTCAATTGAGATTTTCTAAGGTTTAACTCTCAAAAACACTTTATCACCTATAAAAAACTACCTTGATATTTTCATCAAAGTAACATTACATTTTTGTATATCATTGGCCTTGGATATCCTTTTCTTGATTATCTTGACTTGATATTTGATTTCCACAAGTATCTCAAGTCCAAAGACTACCATGTCCTCTAACCTATCCTAATTACTTAGTGTTATACACATCATTCCATATAATGCCTCAAATGGAGCTATCTTCAACACTTATTGGTATGAGTTATTTTAATCAAACTCAACCAATGAAATTTATTCATTCCACTTGTATTATTTATCTATGTAATTCATATAAAGGAGATCTTAAAAATGGTCAAATATATCTATTTTTCCATCAATGTTTAGCTAATAAGTAGTGATAAAATTCAATTACATACTTGAGAGCTATATTTAGAGTCAACTAAAATCTAGAAGTCATTCACAGATCTTGATCCAAAATTATCTTTTCCATAAATTTATGCAATCAATATAGCTCTTTCATAAATCTCTTCACAAACATCGATGCATCATCTATCAACTTGCCTGGTATGAAGTGGGATACCTTAGTTGGTTTGTCAATTACAACCAAGATAATATCATGTTAGTTCCATGATGATGACAATCCTTGGACAAAGTCCATGATAATCACATATGCCTTAGATTCTAGTATATCAGGAGGATATAAAAATCTTGGTGTATGCACATGTTCAACTTTCACACAATTACATTCTAAACAAGAAAAAAAATTGCATCTTTATTGATCCCTTTCTAAAAATAGAAGGGTCTTAGCTTAGCCATAAAATTGGTTACACCTAAATGTCCTGATTATGAAACATTATGCAATTACTTTAGCATCGTGCTCCTCACATTCTCTCTATTCAAAAAATATATCCTACCATTGTACCTCAAAATACATTCACTCTTTATCTTGAATCCTTTATACCTAGTATTTTGAGCATTCTCTAACAATGATTTTGTGACCTAATTAAATAATATATCTCCTAACAAGAATTTGATTTCTTGATCTTAGAAAGTACTATTAATAATATCCATGACTATAATGTACCTTGTGTGGCTTAGAACATCCTCAAATCTATTCTCCTTTCCCTTCATATAATTAAAATAAATTTTTTAATCGGATAATAATTCTAACCATCATCTGTGATGAGCATATAGGTTTTGATGGGTGAAGATGTACTTGAGTCCCTAGTTATCAAAATTAATCTCAAACATTTTCCTAATAGATAATGCCTCTAAAATTTTTAGGTACGTACTATTAAAATGATTTATAGATCATGAGGGTTATAACACAGCTCATATGGAATCAATATTATAGGCTCATATGCTCCAAATAAACAATCCTACATAATAACTCCTTCAATTCCATCCTTAGATGCATTTGTGATCATTGAGAATTGACCATTAGGATCAGGGACTATTACAATTGGCTATAAATTAAGCCTCTTTTTCATCTCTTGAAAGTATATCTCACACTTGTCTAACCAAATAATAATTTGATTAATTTATTGAAGAGAGGTAATTGGGCTAGTTATCTTAAAGAAATTTATAATAAATTTCCTATAATAACATGCTAATTCCATGAAAATCCTTACCTAACTCACATTATTATGAACTAGACATTCTATTATAGACCTTATCTTCACTGGATCCACTAAAATTCCATCCATAGTGATAATATGTCTTAGATATTTCACTTTATTTTGAAAAAATGTAAACTTGGACAACTTGTTATATAACCTATGATTTTGTAAATACTACAAAACCAATTCTAGATATTAAAGATGCTCTTAATCATCATTAGAATATATGAGGAATTCATCTATAAATACCAAGAAAAAATTATCTAGATAATCTCTAAACACACTATTTATAATATTCATAAATGTTTCAAGAGCATTTGTCAACCCAAAAGGTAACACTATAAAGTTGTAATGCCCATATCAATTTTTGAATGTTGTTTTCATAATATCCTCATCATGGATTCCTAGATGATGATTCCATTATCTAAGATCAATCTTATATAATAATGTTTCCCGTTGCATCTAATCAAAAATATCATAAATATGAGACAACATATATATGTTCTTGATTATCACCTTGTTAAACATCTTGTAATTAATACACATGTGAAGAGTACCATCCTTCTTATTGAAAAAGACTACTGATGAACCCCATGGTGACACACTGAGTTGAATCAACCCTATTGAAAATAAATCCTAAATTTGAGAATTAAACTCAACCAATTTGGTGGTTGTCATCCTCTACAGTGCCTTAAACTATAGTTCCAATCTAGGTATAATGTTAACTAAAAAAGCAAACTTACATTTGGGAAGTAATTCAGGTAATTCCTCTAGACACACATCCTAAAAGTTCTTTAGAAAAATATAATCCTTCATGGATGGTTAGTTATATTCATCCATCTCATATATATTAAAAAATTTCTTGTAACCCCTTTCTCTGAGCTTTCTTGAGTTGAATTACAAAAGATTGCCTAAACTTCAACTCCATTTTCTCACCCTGAAGTTGTGTCTGATTTCCAAAATCATCTTGACATTCAACCTTTTTAAGATAGAGCCCAACCTTAGATTTATGATTCATAATCTAATTTAATCTTGGGATCACATCATATGAACTTAAACGTATATCATAGATATCCACCACTATAGTGAATTCAGGTAACCTAATCTTATCTTTGAATAGACACTTATCAAGCTTGATTTTTGATTCATTACCATATTGTACTAACCATTCATTTACCATAACTCTAACATTCATAGACATGTTACTAAGAATTATAGTAAAAATAAAAAATTTTGTATCCCAGATGTCAATAAAAATAGAAATTGGATGATCAAACAAAACATTTGATAATTATATGGGTGAAGCTCGATACTCAACCTGATGATTGTAAATTGCTAGATGAATCCACCAATAAAATGTTCCATATTAAGAGACATAACCCTTATTATTTAAATTTTCCTAATTACACTCTTGAGCATAATGGTCACCTCCATAAATGAAGCAACCTCTAGGTGGTCCTTTCTTATCAGGCTATTAGTTTCCATTGAAACCTACCTTGAAACCATTTCCAAGTTTCTTATTCCCTAAGCCATTATTTAACTTAGAGTTCTAGTTATTGAAATGAATCTTGAAATTTCCATTCCTCTACTTCCAATTCTTTTTGAAAATTGGTTTAGAACTTCCAAACTTCTTATGGAACTTATTTCTAACTTGGGCAAGATATTTCACCTTTTTTTCTTGCTTTACTGCATTCTCAAATACCTGATCAATGGTAGATGACCAATGCACATCTAATTCACAACAAATTTATGGTTTTAATCCCATGATTAATTTCCTAATCCTAAACCATTTGGCTACTTTATATTGATGTACATACTTTAGGAACTTGGTGAATTTCTCCCAATATTAATTTATTGATAGGTATTCTTGCTTAAGATTTTGAAACTATGTAAGCCTTTAATTGAAATAAATTTATGGAAGCCATAGTGATAAACAGTGTCATAAACTATTCCTAATTGGTGGTGTTAGAGTTGAGGTTCATTTCAAGCTTCTTATTTTGCCACCAAGTTATTATTTCACCAATAAGATGATATGCTCCCTAAAATACTTTAGTGACTTTAGAGTAATTTTGAATCTCAAAATATTTCTCCATCTCTATCATCCATGCTTCAGCTCCATCTCCCAATATAGTTCCATCAAACTTGGGTAGATTCACTTTTTTCTTGTCTCAATCCAAATCTACAACAAAACGATCTCTAACATCTTGTGGCACTTTCTCATGCCTCTACTCTTTAGGATTTTCTTTCTCAGTAGGATGCTCTTCACATTCCTCTAGAGCATTCTCCTCTACATGCCCATGCAATTAATACTCTACGGCCATGATTATATCTCTATTTTCTTACATGCTTGCAAGGATCTAATCCAAATTCATAGATTACTCAATGGTGTAATAATTTCAATCAATATAGGTATCGGTATTCTAAGTAAGCTCACCTCCTATTCTAGTGCACACCATTCTTATTATTACTTAATAAGAGAATATATTTATGTTAATAGACACATTAAGTCATAGAGTTTGAGCCTCATCTCTGATATCACAATGTAATAACCCTAATTGGTTTTACTAGAATAGTGTAATTAAAATAATAAAATTAAATACACATATTCATCTAACACATTTCACCATAATGAAACTTAACAAAGTGATATTTAACATAATATATTATTTTTAGTTAACCCTTAAAATATATATAGATAATCTATTTAGCTAATGATCACCATGATTATGATATATCAAAACATGAACAATGATGAATAAATAATAAAGATGGGATTTATTTCATATAATTAATATTAAAATTTCATTCATGGATGATACAACATTACAACCACTAACATAAATGTAAAAATTAATAAATAGTACAATTTCACTAATATAATATCTTAATAATAATAATAATAATAATAATAATAATAATACAATGATATAAAGCTCCATAGAGTATGACTCTCAATGAACTCAAGTATCCATTAGTAATATCAAGTGTAGTCTCTAGGGTAGTGCTACTATGGGGAGGGAGAAAATCATTTGATTACTTTTCCACACCAACCCTAGACCATAGATCACCCACACTATCTCTTAACAAGGGAATGGTCTTGTTGACCAATTTTGAACATCAAGTCAAAATGGTCAACCCTTCATTAGAAACATGGATTTTTCATGGCTTTATAAGTCATTTTATGCCTTAACTTTCCCTTCATGAGTCCATTTTATCCCTTTTATCATCATTTAAGGTCCATTTGAAAATTAAGGTAAAAGACTCTTGAAATCTAGTATTATTTTAGGCCTTATGACCATAGTCAAGTGAGCTCAAGTGGTCTAAGTGGTAAAAAGGGGGTAATTTAGTCATATATTTAATTTTAAAGTCATATAACACTTACCATTATCCATACCACTCTTCTAAAGGGTGAAAAGGTCAAATTATAATGTACATCCCACTAATGTTCTATTTTGTTGCCCTTTTATGGCTCCAAAAGGTGGATTTTGAATGACATAACATGTTAGATGGAAATAAATAGTTTAAAGCCTCATTAAATAGGTCCATATATGTATACATCAGGTATGTGATGACATATCATCAAAATTATATCATCTTCTAGGGTAGATGTGGTGGTTTTAAGCAAAAAGTAGTTGTTTTAGCAAATTTATATAGGTGTACTTGCAATAAAATCATTCCATATGGTCCCAAGGGTGTATTTATACCACCCAAGTGTAAATAAATGAGTTATAGGACTTAAAAATCCATAATATTATAAAAACCTATCACATTTCTCTATCACTCTCTTTGGGTAGCTTGCATAGCATCTTGAGTTTTTACTTAGTACAAAGAAGAGAGAGAAATCCATGACCTAACAATTTGGGGGGTGAAGTTATGAATTTTTAGTATATCATCCATTTCTTTTGTTTTCAAATCCATATCCTATTATTTATATATAAACCCTAATAATTTTGCCACTCTCATGAGCTCATCTATTTATGCAAGGTCTAAAAAATATAATAGATTCAACCTTATTTTGGAGTTTTTATACAAAAAAATCTTGTTTTGTGTTCTCAATGATCCCATGGACCTCCTCAATTACCTAAAACCCTACCTAACATGTGTGGGAGTGCTTAAAACTAATAAAATCTAAGATTTATTTTGTTTGTAGGATATGGGTTAATTTTTTTGAAATTACTAAGTTTCATTACACTTTGATGAAAAGGTTGATGAAACCTAAAGATTTTCATTAGTCCTTTGATCTTTACCATGTCTTATTTGCCTCTCAATACCATCTGGTCACTCCTCATCAAGTATATCAAAATCCACAAACCTCTTATAGGGTCAAATTTGTAGCCTCACTATATTAAGCATCTTGGATAGGGGATGTATAGTATGAAAGGTCCTGAGTGCATTTAGAAGAAGATAATTTATTAACACATAGTGTCGAAAGTCTCAAATTTTTTAACTAACTAGTGACGAGGGGGAGGCCCAAATGAATCCAAGTCAAGAAGGCTATTTACCTGATCAAGAGATCAGTCAAGTCACTCCCAAGGAGACCTCAGATAGGAACATGGATTTAATGGGAAAGGGTAGTTTAATATAAATTTATAAAGTATTCAAGATATCATGGGCATGAAAATATATTATAGACACCTTGATAATACCATGAACAAAGTGTATGTATCCATGGCGATCGAATAGTATAAAATGGCAATGACTACCTAGTTGAAAAAGGAATCTCATACACAACTAGCCTTAAGCCTATTGTGGTTGGGGTTTGAGGAAGAAGTACCATGACATGATGACCAAAACAAGGCCCAAAAGCACATTCCTTAAGTGCAACCTAATCAGTCACTCAATCTTCATCATCCAATCAGGGTCTTAATGTTTAAGGAGAATATTGTTAAAAATATAATGAAATAAAGTTGAAACATAGTAAAAAAAAATCACCACCTATATTAGTTATCATTCCTAAATAGTAAAAAAATATGTTTAAATTTAATAAGGGGTTCTACATAGTTGAATCATAATAGACACTAGTTATTATTCACTAGGTTAATGTCGTTAAGAAACTCTGACAAGTATAACCATGAAATCCAAATTAAGAAACCCAATGGCCACCCAAACTTACCTTATTTTTATAATTTAAGGTATGTTTTGGTATTTTAAGGTAATTTTTTCTCTTCCCCAAACCTACCTCATAATAGTGTATGATGTGTCTCTTTAAGGTAGATGAAGTTCTCAAAGTATTTAAAAGGGTTGTAGGTAAACATGACACCTTAAGATCATAGTCCTATTAGAGAGTTATCATGATGATTTCATGAAGGTTTCTTGGTAAGTCAATGAAGTGACTTCATAGTCTATATGATAATGGTAAAGTGTGCAATATGTTTTTTCTAGTGTACTTTATGTATGGTTGGTTGATCTTCAATACTGACATAGATTGAGTTGATTAGGGAAGAGAATATATGTTTGAACATGTGAAATGGGTCAAATAAGATGTAATACATGATTTTAGATATTTTTTGCATAATCAAAATTCATCTAATTGTTCATAGCTTTCATCTAGACACTTTGAGTCTAGTTTTTAAAAATATGAGTAGGCAGTTTAATGACATCACCATTACCACATGGGAAGGAGTTAAGGGGGGTTGGTCATATGGTTATGATATTTGTAGACCCTAATTTTTATGTCTTATATCTTAAGTCATTATTCAAATTATGATTAAAAAATATGAGGGTCAAGGTTGGCTTCTAAGTGAGATTTCATTACTTTTTGATAGCCATATTTGTAGATTGGTCAAAAAGAGCTGAGTATGCATGTTGATGAGGTCATAATTCACACATGTGGATGTTTTAGGAGAAGGTGATAATATGGATTTGTTAATTATTATACCTATTTTATTTTCTATAATTTCTAGATCATACAATGTAATGCATCAAAAGATATGTTTTTGTAAACCTAGGTTCTTAGTCAGATTCCACTATTTTCGATACATAGCCAATTTTGTAGTGTATAAGAAAGGGTTGAGTAATAATTTTGAAGGTGTTATATAGTTAAAATTTTAAGGTTTAAAAAAAATAGTAATATGGTTTTGTTTAGTTTTGATCATAGATCATTTACACTAAATTTGATATTATGCACTAAAACATAGTAAAAGTTATAAATGCTCAAAGTTGGTCTTCAAAATAGATTTGGACATGGTTGGGTCTATGACTAAAGTTGATGAAAAGGTATTTTCTTGAAATTATACCTCAAACATGTAATATTTATAGGAGTAGTGGGTCATATTTTTTTATTCTCCTAATAAGGGACATCATCTGGTCCAAATTTGAGATCTTGTGGGTGAGTGTAAAAGAAGTTATTGTTGTGAAAAGATGGCTATTCATGCATATTGACATGGTCCCCATATTTATTCAATTCACTTAATTTTAAAGATATGGACCTAGTGGACATATAACATTTCATGAGAGTTCACAATTGAAAATAAAACTATGCATGTAGACTCAATTGGGTCAATGTCACAACTATTTAGTAGAGTTAAATTTTAGGACCTAATGAAGATCTAGTGGTGCACGGGTGATTGTACCAATCAAATATAAATGGTGCATGTTGAGTGAGATGAGGATAATTAAATGATGATTAATGTCTAAGAAAGGGTATATGATAAGGATCCAATAGTGATAAAGTGTATATAGATTTATTGAATGGTGCTTGATGCTTGATAAGGACTTGACTGATCTGTGGAGATTAACAAAGCACATTGAGTCAATGTTCTCAGATTACACAAGATGAGGTCAAAGTAACATAGGTTTCATTATTAAGCCTTGGAACCTAGGTGTTAAATATTTATCAGTATCAATGGATTTTATTTTATCTATAATAAGATGACATGAGATGCCAACAAACTTTTCAAAGATTAACTTTGACCGTTGCCATCTGAATATTTAAATTTACAAAGGAAATACCAGTGTCTAGTTTTTGGACCATAACTTTCACTAGAAGATGAGTTTTCTCATGAAGTAAAAATAAAAGTGGTGTATGACTTCAAGGAACATATTTCAATAAATATTTTAATGTGTGTACATACATAGTTATTAACCTCTAAATTTGATCATGTTTATATATATGTTTTCCAAGTGACTTGAGAAGGAAATTTGAGCTCATGAAGTTGATGTTTCAATGTATCATGATAAATTATCTATTGGAGCATGGTATAGAATCAATGAATATGATATATGTGGATTTTGGAAGTATTATAAATCTATCTTGAATATGAACAATGCTTAAAAATCAAACTATGTGTCCATCCATGTTGACTGTGTGCATAAGGTCTATGTTTGAGTTTTTTCATCATATGTAGAGGTAAGATAAGTTTAATATGATCATTTGAGGATGTCTTAGGGAACATAAAGAGTGGACATATGTAATTTTAATATTTATTATTTTCATTTTTTCTAGACTATGAGCCTAATGGTTGAATATAAGAGCTATAAGTGCCTTGTTTAAAAGGTATAGCAGCTTAAGGGTGACCCATACATGTTATTACCAACCAATGTAGATTGTATTGATACTTATATTTTTATGATAAATTTATTAAGGGTTAATAAATTATTATTGGACAAATGAGATGGTGTTGACTAAGATTTATCTATAAATAGTACAGCCAAAGTTGTTGGGTTTTAGATCTTGTGAGTGAGATAATGGAGCGATTAGAGAGAGGCTTGAGTGTGTATTGGGGAGAAAAGTAAGGTTAGAATGTCTTAAGTATGAGTTACAGATAATGTAAATTTTAGGACTATTTTTATGGCCCATTATTCATGATTATGTTGTTAGAATAGAGATCTTGTTGTTTAAATGTAAGTGAAGGTAAAGAGAGATAAGCTGATGTCCATCATCAAGTGATGTTGACATCAATATAGATATGGAAGTGTTTCATAGGTTTTATTATGGTATCTAAAAATATAAGGTAATTTTATCATCTTTTCAAGTTAAATTTTTTTAAAAGGTTTGGTTGCTATTTTATCTCAACTAGATAGTTGTGGTAGCACCTTGTGGAATTGGAGTCTCACTAAATAGGGATTATAGCTGCTTGATCAATTATAGATGGTCTAAATTGGATCTTGAATTTATAGGATAGTAGTATAATTATAGGTTATAGTTGGTTTTATTACCCAAGAGGGTTTCCCACATATGTCTTGTGTTATGTGACTGGTCTTGCATTGTCTCTCTTGCTTATTGCTTTGAATGATATGTATGATTCATGAATGTTTATGGTAACTAGTTAAGTAATTGTAAAGATAAAAATTAAAGTTTGAATTATTTTGGATCACTAATTAACTACCTCTCTCAATTATTTTACCTATAATAATTGTTATTAGAGTGAGGTCCTTTGGTAAAACCTTGATATATTGAAGGTGATCTAACGTATAATAGCTAGTCAGAATGTGCAAGGTGGTTTCTCTACTAAGCAAGCACTAATGTTTAATGGATCCAATTATACTTTTTGGAGTATAAGGATGAGGAAATACATTATGTCCATAGGGTTTTATGTATGAAAATATTTTATAGATGGTTATATTTCTCCTCTTATTCTTTTATTTAGTGTTTCAAAAAAGAAGCTATTTGAGAAAAACTCTAAGGTAATGAATGCCTTTAATTATGGTCTTACATAAATTGAGTTCACTAAAGTAATTCATTGCACATATACCAAGGAAATATAGGATAAATTGATGACTATTTTTTAAGGAGATTAAAATTTTAATCTTTATAAGCTATAGACTCACAAAAGGAAATTTGAATGTCTCAAGATGAGTAAAGAATATACCATGGCATCCTTTCTATAGAGAGTTGATGATATTATGAACATCATCAGAGGTCTTAGAGAGAATCTTGAGGAGACTATTATTCTCCAAAAGGTATTAAGGTCTCTATCCACAAATTTTGATCCAAAATTACCTTCTATAGAAGAGACTCATGACCTTAATTGAATATGGATCAATTGCATGGCACCCTTACTACCTATGAGATGAGGATGAATGATGACATACCAGCAAAGCAGGAGAGCTACATTCAAGATAGAGATAAATCCTAAGAATAATTTCCAAGGTAATAAATATAAATAAGATGACATATCTAAAATTGAGGATGATGAACTAATTGCTTTGATTACTAAAAATATTAACATTGGCTCAGAGAAGTATAAGGGTAAACTACCCTTAAAATGTTTCAACTACGGAGAGATAGGAAATTTTGCTTAGAAGTTTCCTCATAAGCATGAGAATAAAGATGGTGAATAACATAATGAAGGAAAATATGAAGACAAAAATAAATATAAGAAGAAATGGTTTATAAAGTATAACAACAAGAAGATATCTTTCATGAACAAGAAGAGTGTTTACACCAAATAAGTTTGTAGATCATCATATTAGAGTGAGGATAGTGACTCAGAATACAATCATGAAGATGTTAGTCCTACTAAAGATGAATATATAATCATGGTTGAGTAATGAGGTTGCTCATATCATAAGGTGTCTACTTGGAGTTATTTAGATGGTGATGAAGATGAGGTGGACTATGAGACTGGATTGGCTAATGCTCATGAAGAGATAAAGATTGAGAAGAAGATCAATAAGAAGATGAAATCTAAGCTCAAATAATTTGAGGAGTAAGTCAATGTGTTTTAGGTAAGAATGGATGAAGATGATAAGGAGCATGAAGATATGGTTAAAAATATCATTTTTCAATTAGAAGTATTGTCTACTAGCTTAAAAGTCAAAGAAGATGAATGTACAAGGTATGTAATTGAAAATGAGTCATTAAAATATAAGTTAAATAGGACAGCTAGTAAGGTGAAGACATTTGTGATATTTTAAAAGAGCTCATGTGATCTAGACAATATTCTAAGTGGTAAAAACCATGCTAGTGATTGAAATGGTCTTGGATATGAATAAGAACAAAAGATTATAACTCAAGACAAGATGAAGGCTAATGTGAACCAGGTCAATCATACTTTGAAGCCAAATTAGATCAGATAGCCAAATGTAATGAGGTATGAAAAATTTAGTGGTTAATATTATACGTGTAATCAATTTGGTCATAGGGATAGAGACTACAAGATATCTATTTAAAATGAATTTGCATGGGACTATGATGGGGGTCATCAATCAAAATGTGGGAATAGAATCAATTTCTTTAGCTATCTTGATGTAGAACACTTTGAAAACCATTATCTACGTAAGATTAGACAAGGTGAATCCCATATAAAAATATAAAGTTTTTTTGTTTATCATGACATAAGACACTTTACAAACCATTTTCCATATAAGATTAGATAAGGTGATTCCTCTTCAAAAGGGGAAGGTTCTTTTGTTTGTCATGACATAGGATACATTGCAAATTTGTATCCAAATACATTTTTTGAAAAAGGTATGGTGTGATACATTTGTGATTAGAGAGGTCACATTTATAAGTTATAAAACCAAAGGCTTACAAGATAGAATAGGTTTAATCAAGTTCCTATAGCTCAAGAGATAATAAAAGATAACACATGGAATCCAAAGGTGAAAAGTGTGAGTCTTGATGAGATTATAAGTCCATGTATTTTTTTACTATGATGGAGAATGATTCAAAAGTTGAAGAGTCCCAATAAGTCTCATTGTCTACTCATGTTGGAATGCAGAAATCAAGATAAAGGAGAATACCAAGTTATTAGTTGAGGCTAGTCCTAAGGTATGTATGGATCCAAGTGAACATCTTGATATTATTGAACATGTATCTTGAAAATAACATTAATTTTTTGTGGCTACTAATGAGGTTAAAAAATACAAGGAGGATCCTTTAAATGATAAGGTATGTAATGAGTCTGTGTTGTCTCCATTTATTATCAATCCAATTCTAGAATAAAAGGAGAATGTTGTAATGGATAAGAAAGTTATTTATATTAAGCCAAAGAAGAACAAGAACAAGAACAAAAAGTTTCAATTGAGTAAGGAGGAGATGGAATATGAGGATTTGTTCTTGTTTTAGAGCATTAAGGTATAAAAGGTATCTATATCTATACTTCTTAAGAGACTCCTTTCAATTAGAGAAGCAAGTTTCTATAGTGCTTTTTAGTTGAATGGTCTATAATGTCAGATTGAAGGTGCTCAAGTTAATAAATGCCAATCAGATAAGGTCTTTTATTAAGTGGGAGTAACAAGTTCATGAGATTATTTTAGAGGTTTCTAAAGGAGCTATAGTTCAAAGTCAGATTGGGTGGTCCCAGGTAGATTAATGAGATTTATGAAAATATCAAGAAGTTTTTTGTGCTCAAAAAGGTATATGTATTTATTTTTGGTGTGATCTAAATATTTTTTAAGGTCTAAAGGTATGCATGTGCCAATTATGGATTTTTGTTCATTCTTAGGTTTCCCAGTTTGTGCTTAAGAGCTTATAGGTTCTAAAATGGGTGATAGTAAATCAAGGTTCCTAAAAGTATTTAGGCTCAAAACTTGGTCTAGAAGTATGTGATATGTGTCTCCAAGTGTGCAAGTAGTTTCATATGTGTGCATTGACTAGGAGGTTTCTTGACCCTACTTGTTTTCAAGCTTCTAAGGTTTTTAGCTATGTTTAAAAATTGGTCTACCTTATGAGTTGAGGCTTTAGGATTATTAATTTATTTAATGAGATAAGTGGTTGGTTAAATTAATATTTATAGAGGTTTCAAGGTTTGTGGTTCTCTTTTTATTCAAGTTTTTGTTAATATGGAGGTTTAATTAGCTAGTTGGTTTATGAATTAAGTATGTGAAAGAGATTGAAATTACTATTGAAAACTGGTGTTCTTGAAGGGGACTATTAGAGTGCTACAGATATGGATTTTTGGGTCTTGGGGATATGTTTACTAAAAATTGTCGTCTCTACAAGTTTTAGGTAGGGCTACAAGGAGGCTAGACAAGCCTAGTTTGAAGAAGAGTACTTTTTACTCAATTTCTATAAAATATCAAGGTATGAGTATTTAAAGGTTTATTCTAAGGTTGGTTTAGTACATTTTTCCTATTTTTTATAGTGTAGATGTAGAGTTGGAGGTCATCAAAGTGTCTTGGTATAAGAGGATAGTAAGCTTGTATGGTGGTTCTTCATGGTGTGCAGAGATATAAAGATGCTCAGAATATGCAATTTCCCAAAATTATTAGGGGGGGTTCCTTTCAAATGTTTAGTGGTTAGATATATCATATTTTAGTACTTTTGTGTGTTATTTGTTCATTAGTTGTAGTGCTTGATTAAAGAGAGTGTTGGATTAGAGTAAGTGGAAGATTGTCAAGACAAGAAAAGGTGTCTCAAGGTAAGGGGGAGTTTATATCATCTTCCTAAGATGGTCCTTTCCTATTTTGTTAGTCTTTTCAAGTTCTTAGGATTATTATTTCATCACTTTGTCATTGTGTTAAAGGGGGATAAAGTTATTATTGGGGAGAAATTTCCTATTATAGGAGTTCTTTTAAGAGATAAGAAGGTGAGTTATATATTAATTTGTTGATAGGTGTTGACATTAATGACAAAGGGGGCAATTATTGGAGAGTTGTCATAGTGGTGTCATGGAGGTTCCATGGTGAGTTTATGAAGTGCCTTGATAGTATTTATGATAATGACAAAGTGTGCAATCTGCCTTTATGTGATAATGATAAAGTATGCCATATGTTTGTTCTAGTGTACTCTATATATGGTTGGTTGATCTTCAGTAATGACATATCTTGAGAGGATCAGCGATGAGAAGGGAGGTTTGGACATGTGAAAGGTGTCTTATAATATTTGACCAATGATTTGAGATCTTTTGTGCACAAGTGGAATTCATCTAATTGTTCATAGTTTTCATCTAGGCACTTTGGCTCCAATGGCAAAAAATATGAGTAGGCAATATGATGACATCACCATTGCCACATGGGAAGGAGCTAAGGGGAGTTAGTCATATGGTTATGATCACTTTATTCCCTAGTTTTTATGCACCATATCTCACGTAATGTGTTAAAGTGTGATAACATAAATGAGGGTACAAAGTTGGCTTCTAGGTCAGATTTCATTGTTTTCCCATAGTTAGCCAGATTTCATTGTTTTCCCATAGTTAGCCAAATTTGCAAATTGGTCTGAAGGAGATGAGTAGGAATGTTGATGAGGTATAAAATCACATGTGTGGATGTTTTGGGATAATTTGATCAAATAGGTTTGTTTATTCTTGTATATATTTTATTTTTTCTATGTTTTAGATCATGCAATGTAGCGCATCAAAATACATGCTTTTGAAAAGTTGGGTTCTTAGTTAGATTTAACTATTTTCCCATAGCCAATTTTGTGGTTTGGTAGAAAGAGCTACGAAAGAATTTTTAAGGTGTTATATTTTGAACATGTGAAGTCTTAAATAAAAAATTATCATATGGGTTTGTTTAATTTTGAGCATAGATCATTTGCACTAAATTTGATATAATGCCTTAAAGTGTGACATAAGTTATGGATGATCAAAGTGAGTCTTCTAGATAGATTTGGACATGGTTGGATCTATGATAGAAGTTAATGAGAAGGTATGTTATCCATTTTATATATCAAACATGCAATATTTATAGGATTAGTGTATCATATGGTTTTATTCTCCTATGAATGGAGATCATCTTGTCCAAATTTAAGATCCTATGAGTAAACACAAAATAATTTATTGATGTGAAAAAATGGCTAATCATGTATATTAACGTGGTACCCACACTTAGTCATTTTGATTTATGTTAAAGATATATATATATATATATATATATAGTTCAAGGTTAGAGAAACAGAGATAATATGGAGTTAAGAAGGATGAAAATTTAGAGGGTTATTTTAAGTTTATTGGGTATTCTTGTGGTATATATATATATATATATATATATATATATATATATATATATATATATATATATATATATATGTATGTATGTATGTGTACATATATATATATATATATATACATACATACATACATACATATATATATATATATACATACATACATACATATATATATATATATATGTATATGTATATGTATATATATATGTATATGTATATGTGTATATATATATATATATATATGTATATGTATATATATATATATATGTACGTATGTATGTATATGTATATATATATATATATATATATGTATATGTATATATATATATGTATATACATATATATATATGTATGTATATATATATATATGTATGTATATATATATGTATGTATGTATATATGTATATGTATATATATATATATATATATATATGTATATATGTATATGTATATGTGTGTGTGTGTATACATATATATACATACATATATACATATATATATGTATGTACATATATATATATGTGCATACATATATATGTATATATATATATATGTATATATATACATATATATATACATATATATATGTATGTACATATATATATGTACATACATATATATGTATATATATATATATATATAGTGGATATCTAAAAATTCATGAGATTTCATAATTCCAGATCAAACGGTGCACTTAGAGTCAAATGAGTTAATGTGATAGATGTTTAGTAGAGTTAATGTTTAGGACTTAATGAATATCTAATGGTGCATCGGAGATCATACTTATAAAAGATTAATGATGCATGTTGATCAAGATGAAGATAATTTCATGATGTTTAACCTATGATCAAAGGTATAGGATAAGGATCCAAAGATGAGTATGTGTTTGTACATATTGATCGAATGTTGTACAGTACTTGATAAGGACCTAACTGATCTACAAAGATCAATGGAGCACATTGAGTTAATGTTCTCAGATTACATTAGATGAGGTCAAATTAATAGAAATTTAATTATTTATCCTTGGCACCTATAGGTTAAATATTGATCAAGAGTGAAGGAGTGTATTTGATTTGTTGTTGAGATAACATGAGATGTGAGCAATGTTTTCAAAGCTTAACTATGATCATTTCCATTTGAATATTTAAATTTATGAAGGAAAGACTAGTATTTAGGTTTTAGACCATAGATTTGGATAGAAGATTAATTTGCTCACACAGTAAAGTAAAGTGGTAGAGGACTTCATGGAACATTTTAAAATATATATTACAAGATCTGAATGTGTGTTTAGAGATAGTTATAAAGCTCCAAAGTTGACTATTATTTTGTATATGTTCTGCAAGTGACCTAAGTAGGATATTTTAGCTCATGTAGATGTTGGTTCAATGTATCAAAATGAATTAGATATTGCATAATGATATAAAATCCATTAAAATGCTCTATTTAGTTTTTGGAAGTATGATAAATCTAATTTTAGTACGAACAATGCTAAAAAAGATGACTATGTGTTCATCCATGGTGACTGTGTGCATAAGGTCTATGTTTGAGCGTATGCAGAGGAAAGATAAGTTGAATATAATAATTTGAGTATGTATTATGGGACATAAGGAGTGGAAATATGTAAATGGAAGTGGTTTTGTGTTCATTTTTTATTGAGGGTAATCCTAATGGTTGATAAGGTCTCCATGAGACCTATAAGAGCTGTAAGTGCCTTATTTAAAATGTGTAGATGCTTAAGGGTGACCCATATATGATATGGTCAACCAATGTAGATTTTATTGAGATTTTTATTCATATTATAGATTTATTAAGGGCTTAGACATGCGTAATTGGTGACCAAGATGGTATTGATCAAGGTTACTCTATAAATAGTAGAACCAAAGTTGTTGGGTTTTAGATCTTGTGAGTGAGACAAGAGAGCAATTGGAGAGACAATTATGTGTATTGGGGAGAGAAGGAAGGGTAGAGTGATTTGAGGATGAGTTGAAGAGAAAATCATTTTGAGTACTATTTTTATGACCTTTTCATCATGATTATGTTGGAATAATATAGATCTTGTTTTTTGAGTGTAAATCATGGTGAAGAGAGATAAGCTAATGTCCATCATCAGGTGTTGTTGACATCAGTTCAAAAGTGAAATTATTGCATAGGTTTCATTGTGGTATCTCAACATATAAGGTAGTTTTATCTTCCTTACAAGATAAAACTTACTAAATGTTTTGGTTTTTGTTGCATCTCAGCTAGACTGGTGTGGTAGCACCTTATGGGATTAGAATCTCACTAAATAGGGATTATAGTTCTTTAATCAGTTGTACTTGGTATAGATTAGATATTATGTTATAGGATAATAGTCCAATTATAGGTTGTAGTGGGTTTTATTACCCAAGATGGTTTCCCAAGTATGTCTTGTGTTATGTGGTTGATCTTGCATTGTCTCTCTTGCTTATTGCTTTGAATGTTATGTATGCTTCATAAATGTTTGTATTAAATGGTTAAGTAATTGTAAATATCATAGTTGAAGTTTGAATTATGTTAGATCACTAATTCACCCCCATTCCATATTAGTGATTGTAACTTTAACAATTCCATGCCCTTCTTCTATTCATATAGAGGACTGACATCATCTCTAATCATCATAGAGTGCTCCAAAAAAGTCATGTTGAGTAAAAGAGAGCAAATAGTGGAATGGTGAAAGAATGTCAATGTAAGAGCTGGTCAGATAAGATGATGTCAAGGAGCTTCTAATAACCTTCTAATCATGTTCTCCCACATAGCAGTATCAGTCTATGTAATAGTATATATAATCCCGCTTGGTGAGTAAGTAATGAGAGGATAGTCAAGGTTTACCTTAGGTTTGAAGAAGACAATGAAACATCATTCCAAATAGATGGTGAGACCGCCAAGATAGAATCATCAATATAAATATAATTCATGCCTTCATGTCAACATTTCCCCACATAAGGTAGAATTCTCACCTTCAACTTGTTAACTTGTCTAATTATGGCATTATGATGAGTTTGAGATTGTGGTGTGCTTGATGGGACTATGAGTATACTAATGGGAAGTATTAGCTATTGGTTATTACATGAATCTCTTTAACTATAAGTTTAAATACTTTAAACCCCTATAAAATTCCTAATAAAGGAATACTTATAGGTAGCCTATAAGGGCAAGATAAGAAAATTTACATCAGACATGCGATTAGGACATTGTGTACCTAGGAGGTATGATTAAAAAGGTAAAAAGAGACAACATGAAAAGTGTAAAAAATGAGAGTTATCCATAAAAATATTATATTCCTAAAAACCTTCTTCTATCCTAAGTCTAATAGACACTTATAAATACCTTGATTGGCCTAGCCATAACATATTAAGGAAGTTGAACGGAAGTTGTGATTGATTAGAGGTTAAGGATAACTATTGAAGTAATATAAGAAAAATTTAAACTTAAAGAGACCTATAAAAGGTGAGATTAATAATGAGGATTCCATAGACACTTACTCTAGGAATGAATACATAACCCCACTCAATCAAGGATACATAGGTTTATACCTACATGTTAGTCATGAGTGTGAGGCCCAAGCTAAGATGGGTAAGATAAAACCTACTCTCCTTGGTACTAATTAATTTCATAAGGTGTATAAGACCTAAATATCTTTATGGAGTCATTATAGGAAGCCAATAATTTTTTTTCCAATCCTAATACAAATCTATAGGGTGTTCCAAGTCAAAATTGACACCTATAGCTAGGCTATAGTGCCTCAAAGGGCAAGGTGGTTCAATGTGCTTAGAATAAGTATATGACCTTGTCCTTGAAATATGGATGGTCTTAGAATATTAATGGATGTAATATAATAATAAAAAATTCCCAAGATGATAGAATTATTTTCATAAAGTTCATCCTAGAGATGAGAGTTTGTACATCTCCAAGTTCAGTATACTTACTTGTGCAAGCATGAAAACTATGGAATAAGAAGTGCATAGTGTCAATGTTTTTATATGGTAAGACCAACTCAAAATTTAATGTAAGGATATATAGGCATAAAATTAGTGTTTGAGACATCATGACCATACATTAATGGTTATATACATAAAATGATGATAGGGTGGATCACAAACTCAGTGTTGTTCTTACTATTACCATAAAGAATCCCTTCTTTCTGAAGGTTACGTAGAGATGATTGGAGTGTCTATGTCAAGAAAAATTATATAAATATATAACCACATTCAATAAAACATTAAAAATAGAAATATACAAAGGTAAGTGGGCAAGTAGTTGCAGACCATACACAATCATCATTGGAGGCTAATTTGAAGGAAATGAATGAATCAAGAATGCTAGAAACCTGATCTAGCTTAGGGATTTGATATAATGGGTCCTCTTAACATATATAAAAACATAATATCTCAAAAATTATAGGATAAATAGGTTAAATAACCCCTATTTTATCTTAGACCTAAAACACTTCTAGTTACGTATACTTGTAGGCCTAGTACATGTTGAAGGAAAATTTAAAGAGAAGGTGTTGGAAAGTATTAGAAAACTAAAAGAAAGGTATAGATAATTTTTACAAGCATAATAAAATGTATAAAATTCCCCATAGTCATAATAGATCATCAAGGTTAGTTTTGGGCGTGAAGGACATAGTCAGGTCTTTTACGCCTAGACTAGGCCTAAAAGCCCTAAAGGGGCCTAATCTCAATTATAACTCAAATTGGAACTTATAATGCATTATATAATATTAAAATCAATATATTAAGTTTTATTAAACCTTTGGTTTGTATAAAACACCTCCAAGTTGGTTAATTTGGCCTAATAACACTCTAGGCCTATTTAGAATGCAAGAACTAGCTCAAGAAGCTTTTTTATTTAACTCCCACTTATATGGAAAAAGCATATGGGAAGATAAGGAGATAATAATAGTTATAGGGGGTCATATATTACTACATTGAGTAATTTAATGAGAGGTTGGACATCACATATTTATGAACCATCCTTAACACCTTAAGCTAGCTAAAACCCTCCTAAACCCAGAGTTTTTACTTGATGGAGGAAATTTTATTAGAGATGCTTACAGAAGGGATAATTTTACTTAAATTATCTTTAAATAATGTCTAGGAGTCCTCTAATCTCATTTACCACCATTTTTTTCATATGAGTACTGTATGAAAAATTAAAAAAATAGTACTTTTTCAATATTTTATGTGTTTTGTAGAATTTTATGCATTATGAGGAGATGATAATCATTTGAGATTAGATTTTTGGACCTTTTATACCTCCTAAAATCATAATTTCCTTATAAATTCACCTATAAATACTACTACTAGCCTATGTAAAATTGCAAGTCTGCCAATGCATGAGTAAAGTAAACTAGTCATATTGGAAAAGTGGAGTTTCAAGTTCCTAGTACTTTCCAAGTATATAATATCATGGTTAGATTTTTTTTTATTCATGGATCACAATAATTTATAAGTTTTCAAGCTTTGTTTTATGTTCTATGGAGGCAAATACTTTAGCACTTATGGAATTAGGCCTAATAAGCCTAATTGGCCTAATTAGTCAACAAGGAAAGTTTAATTAGCATTAAAACATTAATGGAATGGGTCAATGTAATGAGGTTATATTGATAAATATCCATTAAAGGGAATTCAATTCATACTTCACAAATTTAGTGGAGGGCTAAGGTAATTTATTTGACTTTGTTAATTTGATGTAGGAGAGAGTGGGTTGCTACATGATTATGGTGGCCTAATACAGCATTTAAGTGCCATATGGAGTGTGATGGAATATTATAGGCATGGTAAGGTTTTTGAAAAGTGTAAATAAAGTTGAATCATATTCCCTTACCTATTTTCCAATGCCAACATCTCATTCAAGGAGTAACTAAGGAGATCAAATGCAAAGAGGAACTAGAATGAGGTATATATAACTATTGTAACTAATATTTTGAGTGGAATTGGTCATTTATGGCTCCTTATCCAAATTTATATGCCATTATCACCTTCTCTCTCATCCTATTCTTCTATATATTTAGGATTATAAGCCTTGATTAGTATCCCTTAGTATATTATGAGGAAACTCTTCCAAAACTTATATTGATAGAGGTATAATCAATAAGAGGGGGGGGGTGAATCAGTGATTCCAAATAATATAATTAAATTCCTAACTCTTAAACATTAATCACATTCAATCATGATGCATAAAAATTAACCATTACAATAAATAAGGAAGATATAGTAAGATCAAGAACATAACACATAATATATGTGGGAAAACCCATTTGGGAATAGAAATAATTCAAACCTATAAGATGGGGTATAATTATATAAAACAATATTCAAAATTTAGACCAACAATAATGGATCAAATAACACCCATCCCTTAATTTAGTGAGACAACCATCGCATACAAATGAAATAATCCCATAGGTAACTACCTTGATCTAATAACCACCTCTAATATAATGTATTCTAGACCTAATTATTAACTTCTCTTTCTTTCACTCTTCTTCACCCTTCAATATTTATCAAATAGCTTCTAGGGCTTACTCACTCAATTTACCTCTTATAGGCTCACTAGGTCCAATGACTTGTGTGTCCTCCTACATCAACTTAATCAAAGAAGCATTTCTAATATTTTTCAAACTTTGATGGTCCTGATTGACCTTTACCTTATCTTTCAAATTCTCTCTACTTCACTTTAATCCACACACATAATTAACATATTTAGACTAATTAGACCTTGTACTTATACCACTCTCTTCCTTTAAGCCATATTGGTTCACCAATATGCTTTACATATTTGTTATACATTTTAAATATGTGTTAATATATGTTACATGTAATAACCACACTCTTCATAGGTTTTTAATTACATCATTATCCCCAAACCATAACTAGGCCTCATTGAGACCTAAAATAATTAGGCCTTCATACTCACATGTTACATGTGAGACTACTTGGACCACCATCATCCTTTACCAATGCTTAAAACACATCAAAATTATTTCCAATATTCCCTTGTTTAATCCCATATGGTTCTATTCCACTTGTAAAACCAAATCAACAATCTAACCTATCAATTAGGTCTCCTTGCTCTTCAAGTCTTCATATACAGAAAGCATAGCTTCAAACATCTGAAGTAAACACTCAAGTCTTTCACATATCCATATGATTAGATCACATTTTTGAATGATTAATGACCTATTATACACATTTATATGATCTATATATTTCAATATGGTCTATAAACACTCAATTCAACTCTCTTAGAATGACCACTCAGATTAGTCACACATAGTCAAACTACAATCAAGATATTTTGACTCTCCATAACTAATCAGGGGCACATCATGACAACCAATGTCTTATAATAAGCCTTATATACCTATAGAACATTTACATACTAATTTTCTTCCTTAAATATTCTTATAACACCTTCAACTTACCCCTACAAAATGGTCACTCAAATTGTTAGTGCATTCAATAAACATAGTCAAATTCTAAGCCTATGTTCATAATAAATATGGATTGGTATAACCTCCTAAATCCATATAGATAATACTCATCGAGTATACAGCACTCTCCAATAGTGAGTTCATATTTAAACATCAAAATACTATCAATAACACCTCAATTATCCTTCTCATGTCACTTACAAAACATAGTCAATCACATAGTCAACTTTTTAGCTCAATAGATTTGACTGTATGAACATTCAAAACTTATAACCAATGTATATGGATGAAATTTTGATTAATTTAAAAATTTTCCTTTTACACTATCATGAAATTCATCCTAGATCAAAATATATGGCTCAAAAACTATAGACTAGTTTTCCTTCATTAACTTGAATATTTTCTGAGGGTCACTATTTAAATGCTACACATTTGACACTTTGTCATCATCTCATTTACCATGGTAAATTTAAAAAATACACTCCATTAATATCCTTATAAGTCTCTTGAAATTAACCTTACATTTCTCACCACTGATCTTAGATATATAATCCTCTGATTGTGCCACTTGGTGGCTCTGTGTGTCCTCTAAGCACATTAACTATTTGACTTGATCCACACCATCAATATCCATCTACACAGTAACCACTTTTCATTGATATTCTATCAAATATTCTAAGATTGTGACACTTGTTGCTAGTGCATGTAATCTTATACTCCTTTGAATAATTAACTTCACTCATGTCATTGATCTTTATCTAAAAAGATCACACACTATATTAGATCCTTATCTAGTCAAAAAAAAATCTCACTATTAGATCCTTGATCTGATTGAACTCTCATTGTAGATATTTGATATCACAAATTTGGCTTAGTATGGGAACTTAGTAAACTTTGTTTGAGAATCCAAATTTTTATCTTAATAACTTTTTATATGCTCCATGTCCAAACCTAAAACATAAACCATGTGATACCCTCACAAAGTTGAATCTATTTATATATGAATCTACTCTTGAAACTTTCACACACGTGAAAAATGATATCATCAAACTAATTTCTTAGCCTTATCTATCAGGATGACTACTTGAGCTTTAGACATTCATATGAGTAATATAATTAACTCTATTCGCTTACATAAGAACTCTAAGCACTCATAACATCCCATAAGGTCTATAAAATATGTCCATACCATCAATATCATCCATAAATTTCCTAACTAATTCAAACACCAAAGAACCATTTAGGAACACTGAAGCTTATTGAATCACAATTTTTCATTATCATTCTAGCATACATAACACCTCATCAACATCCTTGGTTACCATGGAGACGTCATTGAAAAACCTCCAAAAATATTCCCCTTTTTAATTTATGTCAAACACTAATAAAAATCTTATTCTTATATTTTGTCTCTCTCTTCAAGTACTTTCTCCCCCTTTGACATAATGACAAAGTGGGCTCAACTCCTAATCCTATAGACCTGAAAAGAATTCAAGGACAAATAGGATTTAGGCTAATACTATATATATTCTATTATAATGTAAATTTTGGTTTTAAATAGTTTATAAGGTGTTATATAGTGATTAAAATTCTTTAGGAGTTCATACTTGTTGTCTAGTGTGTTCAAAATTTGAATATGAATTTCCCACCAAAAGTCTCTTCTTAAAAATTTAAAACTTTTCAAGATTTTGTAAGTAAATTTTCATATTTTTGATAATATGTTATTGGGTCATAAAATTATATAATAGGTTTAAATAATATATAAGGTTAATAAAATTCCATAAGTCTTATGTCATTGTTCACATGAGTCATATCTTGAAAAAATCATGAATAATGCAACATGATTCAATGACTCTCAGAGAAAGGTTTCAAGATTAAGTTATACACATATTTATGTGTTTATTAGAGTTAATTTTTAAGGTATTCCACACATCCCATTATATTATGTTGATTAATTAAAATATAAAACAAAACATGTTGAAGCAAAAGACTGCCTATGTATCAAAATTTCAGGTGTAAACAAATTGCATGCCTAAACATAGTATATGGTGTGATATGAGAATTAACGTGGTAAAGATTTATTTTTTGGATTTTTATGATAAAAATATATATTATACTATGATATACTAAAATTCTAATGGAATTGAGGGCTAGTCGCTTTGATGAGTCGGCAAGCCTGCTAAACTAAGAATGCTAATATATTGTCTTGTTCAAGGAGAAATATTGAGTTTATGATAATTTTTAAATGATTTTTGTGGAATATTGGAAGTATGATTTGTGTAAAGTAACAAAATAATTATATTTTTAACAAATAAATGTAAGAGTAAGTGAGTCTCAATCTGGTCACAGTCACATGTATTGAAAGCACAAAGTTCACATAAAACCCCAATTTTCTACTTTGTATAAATTTTGTGATGAATCTTTTTATGATTCAAATGATGATTTTAAAGGTTTTATCAAACCAATATAATCTTTTAATAACTCTATTTTTTTCATATAACCTTTTTATGATGTAAGAATAGGGAAACCCTGTAATACCCTATTTTTGTGAGACAACATAATATTTGGGACTAAGAATTCAAGTTTGAGCATGCCCTAAAAGTTATGGGACTTTTATCATTGAATTAAAAATATGTTTAAGAATTATAAGAAACTTATTTAACTTGTATATTGTCTTAAAACCCAATTATGGTCAATATATGTTTTATAACTCTCTTTTAGTTTCATATAGATAAACTATATTGTGAAGGCACTATCAATATAATGTCTTGAATCTAAAAGAGGAATGGACATGAAGTTATAGTGTTGTATAAAGGTTTAAAATGATCATTAAAACCATAATATATTAATTTAAAGCCTTCATAATGACCAAGATACAAATAAACCTAAATAGTAACCTCTCAGTTATGATAGAGGCTTGTAAACCCTAACACTAGGGTTTTGATGTTTTAACAAGAATCTACCAATAGAAATTCACAAAAAATGGTCAATAGATGTGTTAAGGACTGAATTAAAATATTTTGGAAGTTTTAGGGTGATCAATTACATGATATTACATATATAAGGCTATGTACATAAAATAGGATTCCAAAGGCCTAATAGGCCTAAATAAGAAGCAAAAAGATGTTTAGAAAGGGGTTAGATGAGAGATTCGTTGCATGAAATTTTAAGATAAGGTAAAGATAAATAGAGGGTACTAAAAACATATTTTTTTTCCTCATTTGAGTTTGTATAGGACCATACTCATTGAATCTATTTAAAATTAGTAGTACAAAGGTTGGATAAAGGTAGAGTAGAATTATCTAAAGTTGTTTAAACCCATAGTGAAAGGTTGAGAGAAATCAGAGAGATTGGATTGATTATAAAAGAAGGTTTAGGAAAGAGTCTTATAAGAAAAATGGAGTTGATTTGAATGAAAACTTCATTGAGCATTGATACCTCATGTAAAGGTTATTTATACATTGAGGACTTTGTGAGAATGTCATAAAGGTTATTGAGAGCTCATGAATAGTGATTGAAATAGTTTTGTGAAGATTTTTTTTGATGGAATACTAATAGCTTAAATATAGTTGAAATAAATTTTATATTTACCTATATTTTTGATTTCACAAATGTTGGATTAATCATTACTAAGCTTGAATTCAATACAATCCTTAAAAGGTGAACAAAGACATGAAAATGTGAGTTTAGCTCTACATTATTTGGTATCAAAGTTAAAATATGACATGGGTATAGGTATGTGATAGAAATTCATGATAAAAATTTTATATTATTGAATTTTTTTTTAATATTAAATGGAACAAAAATGCAAGGAGACAAGGTGTAAGATAGAGTATAGCAGGTTGATATTTGGACAAGGTATGTTTAAGGTTTGATTGATTCAATTTACATATTGTAAAAATATCATGTGAATGTTGTTTTTAGAAGATCATAGGCATGTAATGAATAATATGAGTGTGGATTTAAGAGAGAGGTAGTAATACATTTCCATAAAGAGAGTGAAAAGATAGGTGTGGTAAATACGCCCCAAGCCAAGAAAGAATAAAAAGAATAAGAGAGCTATTGATATATCAAAAGAAGATATGCACTCATAAAGAGAGCTTGATAAAAAGAGAAGATAATAAATTGTCCCACATGAGGACAAGAGGATACTGAAAGACATATTCCAAGAGAGGTGACCTGTGTGAGGCCAAGAACGCATGTGTGAAAGGAAATATGTCAAGAAGGGGTGAAGGAAAAGAAAGGAAAAAAAAAGATGGGATTCATACAAAAATATTTCCACAACAAGATGAAAAAGAAATGACAAGATGAATAAGTTGACATGGATAAGTAAATTTCTTAGATGAGAAGAGATTTAACAAGTATGGAATCAATATTGAAATAAATGGTGATAGCAAACAAAATAAATTTAAAAATTAAGATCAAGAAAAGAGTACATTATGAAATATAAGATAAGATGGAGGATATAAAAGTATAACATGTATTTATGCATATAAGATAGCAATTAGATGAGATTATTAAAGGATTTGAGAAGTACGATGACAAAGAAGATGAATGGGCATTTGATTATGCAAATACAAATGTATGTTATCCTGAGAAAGGAGAATAACTAGATGATATGGCAAAAGTAGGTGAAGAAATTCAAATCTTCATTGAAATCATCTAGAGGGAATAATTGACCGCAAGAAAACATGAAGGGTCTCAAGAGGTAAATTATTTTTTTGAATATTCTAATCTTGCTAATGTACATGAAGATCGGCAGGACGTGGATGAATAAATGTATAAACCAAAGGATAATTTTGTTTTTATAGAATCAAGAGTGTTTATTTTAGGCCATAAATAATTATTACAACATGAGAAAGAGATGGAAGTAATCATTCAAGCTAAGGAGACTATTACATCCTAAGAAAGATAAGTCATGGCATAATCTAATTTTTTCAAGTGAGTATGTGAATCCACTATTTAAAAGTTTTTATAAACATTTAAAAATGATTTATAGTAATTAATATGTACAAGGATTTGTATAAAAGTTATTTCTTTGAGGAATTTTGTTGAAGAACAAGAGGACAATGGGCTGATACGTGGACAACAAGTCCAAGAAATTCAAGAGGATAAATCACAAGATAGTTTTTAAGAAGGTATGAGTGAAGAGGAAGATAAATTTGTTAAAGTTTTAAAGAAATACAATGAGATAGGGAAGCTATAAAATCACCCTTTGAAGGCGGATCACCAATACAACAAAGGATATGAATAGTAAGGTAAGTATTCACCAAAATATGAAGCATGAAGAGAACAAAACAAAGTGGCACATAAGGAAAAATGGAAAAAATATAAATAAGTGGTGAATAAGGTGATGAAATAATATTTAAAATAACCTACACAAGAATCCTAACATGAAGACAAAGGAGAGTTTAAATAATTTGTAGATGAGATATGGTGGAATAAGACTTCAAAATAGTTTCAAGGCAAAAAGATAAAATTTTTATTTAATTGAATTATGTTGTGTGAAGGTATATCCATAAATATATTAATCAATAAGAGGCTTAAATTTGGGGTAAAAGTGGATGTATAAATCTATGAGAGACAAGTGGAGGCAGATAAAAAAAGAGCATCAACCAAGTACACCTATAATAACATATGGGAAACATTCTCTAGCTTGGTAGTATGATGTAGGGGAATCATTTAGAGATGCCATTGGAGTTTTTATTTTTGTTTTTAATAGTTTATAAGGTGTTATATAGTGATTATATGTATTTAGGAGTTCATACTTGTTGTTGAGGGTGTTAAAAATTTGAATTATGACTTTCCTACCAAAAGTATCTTCTTGAATATTTGAAACTTTACAATATTTTATAATGAAATTTATATATGTTTTAAATATTATAATGATTCATAAACATTTTTAATAGGTTTAAATAATATATAAGGGTCATAAAAGTCCATTATTATGTTGTCATAATTCACATGAGTCATATCATGGAAAATCATGAATAATGCAATGTAATTCAATGACTCTCAGAGGGAAGGTTTCAAGATTAAATTATAGACTTATATAGGAGTTTATTGGATTTATTTTTTTATTTAATCCACACATACCATTATATGATGTTGATGAATGAAAATAAAAATCAAAACTTGATGAAGTAAAAGACTATTTGTGTATCAAAAGTCTATGTAAACAAATTGCATGCCTGAACATAGTACATGGTGTGCTAGGAGAATTAAGTTGGTAAGGATTTATTTGTTGAATTTTTGTGATATTATTAAGATAAAGATACATATGATAATATTATACAATAAAATGATAATTTAATGGAGGGATAGTCCCTTTGATTAGTCGATAAGCCTGTTAAACTGAGAGTGCCAATATATAGTCTTGTTCAAGGAGAAGGACTGAGTTTATGATCCTTTTTAGTGAGTTTTATGAAATATTATAATTATGATATTTGTTAATATAAAATATAATTCTATTTATAATAAACAAAGGTAAGAGTAAGTGAGTTTTAATCTGGTCACAATCACATGGATTGAAAATTATGTACTTTACATTATTTTTGTGATGAATATTGTTTTGATTAAAATGATGATTGGAAAAGGTTTATCACAACCATATAATTTGTTAATAAGTTTATTTTTTTAATATAAACTTTTTATGATGTAATAATAATGAAACCCTATGATACTCTATTTCTATCAGAGAAAACATAATATTTGGGATTGAAAATTCAAGTTTGAGAATTCCCTAGAAGATATGGGAATTTTATCATTGAATGAAAAAGATGTGTAAGCATTATAAAAACATTATATAATAATTATATTTTTTTGGAACAAAAGTATGGTAAATATATGTTTTAAAACCTTGATTTAGTTTCATACAGATAGACTGTATTGTGAAGGCATTGTGAATATAGTGTCTTGAGTCTAAAAGAGGATTGGATATGAAGTTATAGTGTTTTATGAATGTATAAAATGATAGTTAAAAACATAATATATTAATTTAAACAATTTATAAATATAAATATACAAATAAACCAAAATACTTACCTCTAGGCTGAGATAAAGGCTTGTAAACCCTAACACTATGGCTTTGATGTTTTAGCAAGATCTCACTAGTAAAAATTCACAAATATTGGTCAATAGTTATGTTATGGAGTGAGTTAAAATATTTTGGATGTTTTATGGTGATAAATTATGTGACCATACATATATAAGTATATGTAGGTAAAAAAATGATTCCAAAGGCCTAATAGGCTTAAACAGGAAGCAATAAGAGGTTTAGAAAGGGGTTAAATGAGAGAGTTGTTTCATGAAATTTTAGAAGGAAAATATAAATAGAGGGTAATTAAAAAAGTTTTTTTTTACTAATTTTAATTTATATATTTCTAAACTCATTGAATATATTTCAAATTAGGGCTACAAAGGTTAGAAAAAGGTAGAGTAGAATTGTTTAAATGCATAGTGAAAGGTTGAGAGTAATCAAAGAGATTGTATTGATTGTACAAGACGGTTAGGAAAGAGTCTTATAAAAAAGATATATTTTATTTGAATTAAAACTTAATTTATCATTGATACCCCATTTAAAGTTTATTTATACATTGATGACTTTGTGAGAATGTCATAAAGGTTATGGAGAGCTCATGAACAGTGACTAAAATAGTTTTTTGAAGATTTGTTTAGATAGAGTCTTGATAGTTTCAATATCATTTAAAAAGTGTGATATTTCCCTATGGTTTTCATTTTATAAATTTTTGATTAATCATTAATAATATTCAATTCAATATAAGCCTAAAAAGGTGAATAAAGGCATGAAAATGTGAGTTTAGCTTTGCATCACAATAATAGGAAAGGACCACATCTAAGAGATGATACATTATCCCCTTAACATTATTCATACCTCTTCTTACCTTGATATTTTCAAACATGCTCCATAATACACTCTTATTTGATTAAAATCTATTATATGAAGACAAAACATGTAAGAGTAAAAAAAACTACTTGATCTTACCTTGAACATATTAAGAGAGACTCCCCCTAAGTCACCTGAGATTAGGCACCTTTTTGAACATAATCATATCATTAGCATTGATTAATTAGAATTTTTTTCCTTCATACCTTTTCTCTCAAATGATACCTAATATTCCTCTGATCCTAGGACTTGACCATTTACAAATCTACCCCTTTGTTTATGCACGAGGATTTAATAAATTATCAAAAACATTACTTGGTTTGATCAAGTCATCATACAAATATGTTTGAAATCATAATTATAGTAGACATATTCATATCTACACCATGATTGAGACATATCACATATGTTCCCCTTAACATAATGCATATCTCTTTAAGCCTTTCAAAGTATCTGAGTTTCCCCCCTAACTCCATGCTCCACCTAAATCATGATATCTTCAAAAAGACTTCTTGAATAAATAGATCTATTAGAAACTCCTCAATATTATACACACTCATAAATATAATTATGAATCCAAAAATAGATCTTATATATTGATTAGATCAACTTAAACAACTGAAGTAAACATGAATAATTCTCATAAGGATATCAGAATAATTTCCCTTTATCCTCCACAAGCCATCATTATTTATAATCTTTTCAAAGCACTCTCATGGAACTATCTCATCTTTAGAATACTATGAAATCCATGACAAACACATATTTTCATATATAAAAACCTAATAACTTCTACAATATATCAAATGTATGACAACACATTCTCCTCATCTTCCAGTCAACCTTGTTTATAGTCTTTCAGCATATGATCAATCAATTTAAGATATAGAAATTGACAAGTTATTATCTTCAGAACCAAAAACCCTGAACACACCTTGAGCACAATATAATAGGATAAAAATATCTTTTTATTCAAATATAACATATTGAAAACTCAGCATCCTTGATTAGACATCTAAAGACATCAATCCCTGCTTTTAGACCTTGTACACACACCTTCATTCTTCACTATTTGAATAACAAGATCATCCTTTAGATCACTAAAAATTTTCATGTCCTTTCATAGCTAGCTAACACATATTATCATGGCCTTTCTTTTCCTATGACACTAATAAAAAACATAACTAACATCCACCATACTTTCTCTTTCTATAAATTATTTCCCTAAAGCCTAGAGAGAGACACCCCTTTGGCATAGTGAGACAAAGTCCCAAAAATCAAGAGACTCCCATATCTCCATAATATCATTTTATTTGTAGTCCTATATCATCATCAAATTTAATTTTAATGGATCCTTGACTTAGTTCTTTGCTTCATACTTTTCAACAAATGTAGATAATAGAAATTTTTGAGTTTCCTTCATGTCTATCATGGAAAACAAACCATCTTTAGTCTCAGTCTGATCTTGTTAAGCATGGGATATATTGAGAGGGGGGGTGAATCAGTATATCATATATCTTATAAAATTTTCCTTAACAAAATTCAACTTAATCAAACATTCAAGATATGCAACAAAACTCAAACAATAAACACCACACATGATAGAGAGAGACACCAGATATAATGTGGAAACACAATGTGGTAAAAACCATGGAGAAAAATCTCAAGTATATGAATGAGCACCAACCCAAATAATATTTGTAATCCAAGGTTGTAGGATCACCATACCCCTTTGTTGAGCACCAACCTAGCTACTATTCATGAGCACCAACCCATAGGAGCACTAACCCCTTTACCAAGCACCAACCTAGCAACAATTCATGAGCACCAACCCATAGGAGCACCAACCCCTTTTCCGAGCACCAACCCATAGGAGCACCAACCCCTTTTTCGAGAACCAACCCAACAACAATTCATGAGCACCAACCCCTTTTCCAAGCACCAAACCATAGGAGCACTAACCCCTTTACCGAGCATCAACCTAGCAAAAATTTTTGAGCACCAACCCATAGGAGCACCAACCCATTTGTTTATACCACACACCTATCTCTGAATGTTACTATCTCAACAAATGATGGATCAATACAAAATTTGTTTCCTCTCTCTCACCTTTGCTCTTCTAAGCTAGATATAACAAATACAGATCATATTCATCTCTCACAATTGCTCTTCTAAGCTAGATATTAAAATATCAAATCAACCTCTATCTTCCATATTACAAATGGCTTCTCAAGCCTTTATTTATAGCTTTGCAAATGACTTTTGGCCTTCCCCCTTTGTCACCCTTCAATTCACATGGAAAATTGTGCCAAACTTGTACGACCCTTCATATTTAATCCTTTTAAAAGTCATGTGGTGAACCTTCATGATCAAAAACATCCTTCCATCTATTGTCCTCATCTTGGTGACTTTTCGTATTCCTTAAAGTGTCCCTTCATGAGAAAATGTGCCCTTCCACTTTTGTCTTCACTTGGTGACTCTTGGTATTCCCCAAGATGACTCTTCATGGGAAAACGCATCGTATCCTTCTTTTGTCTTTATCCAATAGCTCTTTGACTTCTCCATGGGCCCTTCTTTTGTCTCATATGCAACCTATTGACCAATTTTGCCCAATAGGCAAAATTTTGGTCACCTTCTTCCCCTGCTATTTAAGGCCAATTCATTTTTTGATTTTGCATAAGTCTAAGATTTTCTACAGACTCTACAGGTGCATGATTCAATCTCCAAGTTCTTCAGCTTGGTTCAATCATTTGAGTTCATGCAGAGTTTAATCAGCAAAGTTCAAATGGTTGAGTGGCTTCTAGTTTAATGAAGAGTTCATTGCTTAGTTCATATGCCTCAATTTAGTAATCATTTAAACCATTGAATCGTTGAGCCAATTTTGGTTCAATGGCTTGGTTCAATGCTTAGCTCAATAGGCTTGGTTCAAAGGAAAAGGTTCAAGCACCTGGTTCAACTTAGTTCATTGGCTTTATTACATTTGTCATCGATGTGCAATGGTTGAACCCATTGAATCGTTGAACCATTTTTGGTTCAACGGCTTGGTTCAAGGGTATGTCTGCGGCTGAAGGGGAGTCTTCAAATTTCAAAATACCCTTGCGGAGGGTAGGTTCTTCAAACTAAAGGAAAGGACCTAGGTAAGTTTAATTCAAATTTTTTTAAGTCCAAATTCCTTCAAAAATTTTGCCTGAAGGAATTCCTTTAGACAAAAAGTTTGGAGGAATTTGGGCACAATTCTAAACACAAAGCCAGACCCAGAAGAATTTTTGCAAAATTTTTTTTATAGGAAAATGTCTGTGGACAAAAGCCCATGGAAAATATGGAAAGCACGGGGACCCAGGAAAAAATCCAGAGGATCAAAGGACCCACTAAAGGACCCCGAAGGGTAGATGCCCTTGTGGGGGACTTCCAACCCAGGGACAAAGGATGTTTTCAAAGGGTGAAGGAGTCACTTTCCCTTTGGGAAAGTGCTCAAAAGAAACAAAGGGAAAAGAGAGCCCATAGAAAAGGAGCTGATCGAGGAAAGCAAAGCCACAAAAAAGCCATCAAGACCTGATGATGTTTTGACAGGGATGGAGACGTCCTAGAGGCTGTCAACATGAACAAAGTGAATTAGCCATTTGCTTTAAAAATGGAAGAGCACTAACCAAAGGAAGCCTAGAATGCAGCGACCTACTAGGAATTCATCCTTGAGGGCCAAGGAGCCAAAAGAGACAAGATAGAAAAAGGACAAAGTCCCAAGTGACAAAGTAGGAGAATGGCAATGTGCAAAAAGAGACAGAGAAGTCCAAGTGGTAGCACCGATTTGAGAAGTGACTCCTGGGAGAGAAATAGTGGTTTCAATTAATCGCTAGAAGATGTGAATGTGTGGCTCATGCATTTAGTAGGGGACAAATCTCAATCTATTTGTAGAAAAGAGGTGCAGCCTGTATTTCCACAATAATGGTCAAATGCAAAAGTCAAATTCGGTGATTATATAGCATGGTTCTAGTAGGCCTCTTCTAGAAGGATGACATCGACAATAGTATTTTCCTCTTCCTAATGAAGGGATGTGATAGGCCACTTATAAAAAAGAAGTGCCAAATGGTCCTCCTTGCTTCTCATATATATTGTGAACTTGCCATTTGTAAAAGGATCTTCCACATTTTTAACAAGGCATAGCCCTACTAAAATTTCCACCTAAATTAATAAATGAAATTTTTACCTCTTCTTGGATGGATATTCTATGTATGTCCTGAGTGTTAATTTATGTTTAGTAATTGTCTTTTGATGCTCTCATAGGTTCAACACCACCACACTACTTATCTACAAGGTGCCATTTTCTACAACTAACAGGAAAAGAGCTCTATTTAGAAGTATAGAATAGAGGAAGTCACTTACAATATGTATTTCATAGCATTTTGATGAGTCCCCATTCTTGTGTTTTCATAAGAACCTCCCTACCATTTTCTTCCAACCTGGTCTTTCTACCAAGTCTGAGTGTATGTATGTTGTTTTTGTCTGATCCTAAGTGTGGATGTGGGAAGGTCAACTTATTTTGGTGCATCACCTCTTTAAAATAGTTTTTTTTCCTACAATATCCTTTCCCTTTTCATCCCCCCATTATATAGCTGCTAATACCTATATTAGCACTTGCTAGAACAAACATGATGCATTAAAGGGAACTAGCCCTTATCTGGAGACTCTCCCCTCCAAGTTTGCCAGTCCCATAGGTGAGAGGGGAGTTTCCACATTGTGAGGAGAAGGCAAGAGTTCAACTTCCTACCAAAGGGTGCAATTTTCCTATGTCAATAGTTTTGGCACGCCCTATGGGACACAGTTTGACAACACAGTAAGGTTTTATGATTGATGCTGGTCTTATTACAACAAATTAAGTATTTGTAGCATCTAGTGACTCTGAGTTAAATCTATTGGTTAAGCATCTTGGTGCCATCAAAAACCATTTCTTGTATGTATATTTCCCTTGCTCAAAATCATGGGTTTTATTTTCCTTCATGTGAATATAATCAGGCTCCAAAAATTTATGCAATCCCCTCAAGCAGCTCTCCTAGTTGCCCTACAAAGATAAGGGAAGTGGCCCTAGAATTGGAGATTAACATATTGGAAGAGTAGTGCAGATATCAACATGAGTTGATGTATAATGAGGAGTGATTATTTAGGCAAGCACAAGCCTTGCAATCCATGGAGGAGGAGTCAACAAAATGGAGAAATCCATTTATTCAAGGTAGTCAGCCTTGCACACCCCCTCCTAATCTAAAGAAATCCCCCTCTTTTACACTAAATCCTTTATATCAGATTGCTCTTGCTCACTCCAACTCATCAAATGCATTCACTCTCAATCTCGTGCACCTGGCTTTCCAACACCAGAAGACATCAGAGTAGCCTCCCATGGAGATGAACCTTCTAAACTCTTTAGATTATGAGTTTTCCATTAAAGGGAATACCACCATCTAGCACATCCCTCTTCTAAAGACTCCTCTAGTGCACCAATAGTTTCTTCCTTGCATTCCCCAACCACCCAAGTCCTTCAGCATGATGTGCAGATTCTGAGTTGGAAGGAGGAATGCCAGGAACCAGCTCAGAGTTTTGAAGAGGATCATGCTTGTGACCTCTAAGAAATACTTTTTTAGGACAACCTAGCCAAGAAATTTGAAGATTTAGAGGCTAGGATGAAGCTGCTTCTTAAAAGAGAGATAAAACATCCAAACCTTATGGAGGAGCCCCAGGGCCTTACAAAAAACAAAGTTATTACTTGTTCACAGGAGCAAAATTCTAATTTAGAGATCCTAAATTGGTGAGAAATAGTAGAATCATTGGGTACAAAGGAGGAGAAGTAAGGTTTTTTTCAAAACCTTGAAGAAGTTGAGGCTGCTCTTGCTGATGATGATGTTGGAGACCTCCAAGAAAGGCTTTTCCAAGAAGATCTGGCAAGGAAAATTATGGAGTTAGAATCCAAAGAGAGATGCCTTAGCCAATGTGTGATGGATAGCTCAAAACAAATAGCATATTCCATGTCTAAACACACCCCACTGACACATTTCCAAGAGAGAAATTAGGCCATACCTGATATTGATGAAGTACTGACCAAGTAGAAAGAAGAGAATCATTTGATTCTAGCTCAAGGACTACCTCCTCTTCCACATGTTTATCTCACTTCACCCCTTCTTAAGGAAGAACCTATTCTACAAAAGGTGAGTGAAGAGTAGAAGATCCAATCTACAGTTCTTCAAGAGGCTATCATGAGCGACAATGAAGAGGAAATCATCATTGATTCTCCTTGTGAAGACCTTATCAGTAATGGAGAAGATGCAAGTCTTACATATATGCAGATGTTCCAGCAATATGAGGAAGAACAAACACATGTTGAGCTCTCTTTCCTTATATTTGATGAACTTCCTTGCTATTTTGATGATGTGGATGACTACACTAAGGAGCCTGAGTTAGAGGAAGATCAGGAGGATATTTTTGAAAATTTAGAGGTCCTGATCAACAAAGAGGTAAAGGAGAAGTCTATCTTCCTAGAGGAATGCGTGGAGGAAGAAGAGAGTTTTAAATAGAGAGGTGATATTCTATGGAATGAGTAATCATTTTTTAAGTCCATATCAAACATCACCATAGTCACCCTTATCCAACAAGGCCAAAAGGAAGTAGAGGATGAGTCTGACAAAGTCTTCAACAAGGTAGAAGGAAACAAACCAGACCATGATACATTGTAGAGGAGATATACACATCAAATGACTTATGGTGATGAGCCAATAGCCATTGATTTCCTGGTGAAGAGTACCAATATGAAGGATCATCATTCAATAGGGTTCTAAAGACAAGAAGAATACATGTATATCAGAGGCATGTTTGAATCTGATCTGCGAGGATACCAGCCAAACTAGGTGATAGGCAAGAGGAGCAGGTCACCAACTCTTTTTTTCATTCAACTACTTGCCTACCACCATAAGTCTCCTTGCCAGGAAGGGGACTTGAGAAATTTTCCCTTTCTCCAAGAGGGAGGAGAGAATACCTGGTTAGCTGTATATAGTAGTTTGTTTTTAGTTTCTTTTCCTACTTTCCTTAAGTGCAGTTTGCACAAGTAGTGTTTTTTAGCCTTGTGTATTTCCCTTTGCGTGTGGGGTAAAAGCTTCATGTTTGATTCTTAGATCTTTTAGGGCTATCACTAACTCTTTCATAGCTATAATCTGACTCTATGCCTAATGGATGTTAAGGCAATTGGCTTCTAAGCATAGCAGGCATGCTTCCCCTGTGAGTTGCCAATTTGTTGACCAATTTTGCCCAACAGGGAAAATTTTGGTCACCTTCTTCCCTTGTTGTTTAAGGCCAATTCATTTTTTGATTTTACATAAGTCCAAGAATTTCTATGGACTCTATAGGGACTTGGTTCAATCTCTAGGTTCTTCAACTTGGTTCAATCAGCTGAGTTCATGCAGAGTTTAATCAGCAAAGTTCAAATGGTTTAACAGCTTCTAGTTCAATGAAGAGTCCATCGCTCAATTCAAATGCCTCAATGGCTTGGTTCAATGGGCTTGGTTTAAAGGAAAAGGTTAAAGCACCTGGTTCAACTTAGTTCATTGACTTTATTACATTTGTCATCGGTGCACAATGGTTGAATGCATTGAACCGTTGAACCATTTTTGGTTCAACAGCTTGGTTCAAGGGTATGTCCATGGCCAAAGGGGAGTCTTCAAATTTAAAAATACCCTTGTAGAGGGTAGGTGCTTCAAACTAAAGGAAAGGATCCATGTAGGTTTAATTCAAATTTTTGTTTAAGTTTGAATTCTTTCAGACTTTTTGCCTGAAGGAATTCCTTCAAACTTTTTGCCTGAAAGAATTCCTTCAGACAAAAAGTCTGGAGGAATTCGAGTGTAGTTCTAAACATAAAGCCAGACTTGAGAGAATTTCTGTGGAATGTTTGTCCATAGGAAAATGTCCATGGATAAAAGCTTTTGGAAAATATGCAAAGCACGGGGACTTGAGAAAAAATCTAGAGGATCAAAGGACCCGTCGAAGGACCCCAAAGGGCATATGCCCTTGCGGGGGACTTCCAGCCCAGGGAAAAATGATGTTTTCAAAGGGTGAAGGAGTCACTTTCCCTTTGGGAAAGTGCTTAGAAGAAATAAAGGGAAAGGAATGCCCATGAAAAAGGAGCTGATCGAGGAAAGTAAAGCCAAGAAAAAGCCATGAAGACCTGATGATGTTTTGATGGGGACGGTGACATCCTAGATGCCGTCAACATGAACAAAGTGAATTAGCTATTTACTTTAAAAATGGAAGAGCACTAACCAAAGAAAGCCTAGAATGTAGTGATCCACTAAGAATTCACCCTTGAGGGCCAAGGAGGTAGAAGAGACAAGATAGAAAAAAGACAAAGTCCCAAGTGATAAAGTAGGAGAATGACAAGGTGCAGAAAGAGATAGAGCAGTCCAAGTGGTAGTGCTGATTTGAGAAGTGACTCTAGCAAGTGAAATAGTGGCTGAAATTGACCACTAGAAGACACAAATGGCATGGCCCATGCATTTAAAAGGGGACAAATCTCAATCTATTTGCAGAAAAGAGGCACAGCCTATATTTCCACATTAATGCTCAAACGCCAAAGTCAAATTTAGTGATTATACAACATGGTTCTAGCAGGCCTCTTCTAAAAATATGACATCAACAATAGTATTTTCCTCTTCCCAATGAAGGGACATGATAGGCCACTTGTAAAAAAGGAGCACTAAATGAGCCTGCTTGCTTCTCATATATATTTCAAACTTGTCATTTGTAAAAGGATCTTCCACATTTTTAACAAGGTGTAGCCCTACTAAAATTTCCACCTGAATCAATAAACATAGTTTTTACCTCTTCTTGGATGGATATTCTATGTATGTCCTGAGTGTTAATTTGTGCTCATTCATTGTCTTTTGAGGCTCTCACAAGTTCAACACCAACACACTAGTTATCTACAAGGCACCATTTTCTATAACTGGCAGGAGAAGAGCTCTATTTGGAAGTATAGAATAGAGTAAGTCACTTAAAATATGTATTTCATATCATCTTGGTGAGTCCCTATTCCTATGTTTTCATAAGAACCTCCCTACCATTTTCTTGCAGCCTGGGCTTTCTGCCAAGTCTAAGTGTATGTATGTTGTTTTTGTCTGATCCTAAGTGTGTATGTGGGAAGGTTGACTTATTTTGGTGCATCACCTCTTAAGAATAGTTTGTTTTCCTACAATCTCCTTTCTCTTTTCATCCCCCCCATTATATAGCTATTAATACCTATATTAGCACTTGTTAGAACAAACATGATGCATCAAAGGGAGCTAGCCCTTATCTAGAGACTCTCCCCTTTAGCTTCACTAGTCCCACAGGTGAGAGGGGAGTTTCCATATTGCGAGGAGAAGGTAAGAGTTCGACTTCCTGCCAAAGGGTGCAATTTTCTTATGTCAACACAACCAGAAATATACTCATTAATATTAACTCATATTAGCCAAGATATATTTATTGTAAACATTAAATGCAATGGGGCCTTTATCACCAATAATGCTAAACCTTTGACATCAATGACAGTATTTCCAACAATCTTTCCTTTTGTCATTGATGGCAACCTCAATCTTGAAACTACCACATCCTATCACCTACACATACTATCATTTGAAAACATATAGTAACTCTCCCTTACTGTAGCAACTTGTACTTGTTCCCTGTACCTATATTCTAGACTTATACCTATTTTTCTCCCCCTTTGACATCAATTTCAAAGGGCCTACCTGGAGCTAACACTTAGCTCCCCCTCACTTGATGCTTAACATCAATGGTAGGAAGTAATAGAAATTACTCCCAACTCTTCTCGCTAATCTTTGAATGTATCCTTTTATCATGCCTTTGAGAAGATATTTGACAATACACACACATTGTTCCCTGTCCTTTGAGCATTTGCAATCAACTCATTTAAATCTTTTCTTCTAATCTCATAACTATCTTTATGAAACTTTAATGTGTATCCTTGATCACATATTTGACTAACACTCAACAAATTATGCTTAAGACATTTTACATATAAAACATTCTTAGTCTTAGTCCTACCATAATCCAAATTCAAATTACCTTTTCTGGCTATCCTAGCAGTGGTTTTATCTCTGAATCTCATTGTACCACTATTGATCTTCTTTAGAGATATGAATTTACTTTTATCTCCTATCATATGCTTCAAACATCCGCTATCAATTAACCATGGCTGATCTTTACCTCTTACATGCAAGGCTATCTGAACCATCATAAAATCTTCATGTTATTTCTTCTGCCATGAACATGTCTAAACCTTCTTCTTGATGAATGGAGATTTGAAACTTTGATCCTTCTTCATTGAATCTACTTGAGTATTCTTTTCCTTCTTTTTGAAACTATTAGCCATTTTTCAACATTCTAATTTCTTATGACCATAATCATTTGAAACACTACATATGCAAGAATCATTCTAATAGCCTCAAACAATAATACTGATGCAAAATTTTCTTTAAAAATCTATTCCTTAAAAAGATATATAAATTAATCTGTCAGCTCACCTTATTTTTGTGCAACATAACCAAGACCCAATAGCATCCACCATGATTCAATTTTTCTTAAAAGTGTCTCCTTAAAGCCTAGAAGAGACACCCCACACCAAAAGGGTCCTAGAAACAAATCTCAGGAGATTCCCACATCTCCTCTATTTCTTCCCTAATCTTCTTATGTTTTTCTTTTAGAATCCATTTAAGCATGTCTAACCTTTTTGACTTACTAACCTTATCATTTATGATGTTTTTCATCTTCTCAACTTTTGAAACTATCTTATCTTGACAAAGCTCATGATCAAATGTAACAAGGGATTCTGCACAATCCTCCCTATCTAATTCTTTATCTACTATATCAAGTAATTAATTTTCACTTTTAAACTCAACCTGATCAACCTTTACTATTTTAGGTCTCCAAACTTGAATTTGTCTTTTCTCATATTTTCTAGGGGCTCTATATCCTTTGACATACTTTGAAGATCTCTTTACTTGTTCTGGACATAATTTAGCAATATCGCCAACCTCATGACAATAAAAGCAAACAATATTTCTCATACCTTTTTCTTGAATGTGACTAAGATCTCCCTTTGACTGATTTCTTCTCCTCATCCAGTCTCTTGCCCTATGAACAACATGATGATAAACACAACAATGACCATGAAAAGAATTTGAAAACTTGAAAGCATTGGGCTGCCTGATTGGCTTCTTTGATTTTCCTTCAAAACCTACATCCTTCTTTCTTTGGACCAATATTTCATGATCTTTCTCAACCTTGATTATAAGCTTCTCATGATTATCCTTTAAAGAACCTAACTCAACCTTCAACTAATTACACTCTTCTTCTTTTGATGTTAAAATTGAATTTGCAACCTCTAATTAATTCTTAAGATATTGAATAAATATCTTATTTTCTTTTACTTCTATATCCAACTTAGAATCCAAGATACACACCTTTTCCTTAAGAGCCTCAACCACAAATTTCAACTCTTGATTCTCCTTTAGCAGCTTGGTCATCTTATGCTTTTCTTTAATCTACCTTCAAGCTATTAAACCCTTTTTAAAGGAACCTACTTTGATATCAATTGTTAAGTATGAGATATACTAAGGGGGGGTGAATCAGTATATCATATATCTTATAAAACTTTCCTTAACCAAATTCCACTTAATCAAACATTCAATATAAGTAATAAAACTCAAATAATAAACACCACACAAGATAGAGAGAGACACCAGATATAACATGGAAATCCAATGTGGGAAAAACCATAGAGAACAATCTCAATTATAGAATGAGCCCTAACCCAAACAATATTTGAAATCCAAGCCTACAGGAGCACCATACCCCTTTGCTGAGCACCAACCCAGCTACTATTCATGAGCACCAACCCCTTTGCCAAGCACCAACCCAGCAACAATTGGTGAGCACCAACCCAACAACAATTCGTGAGCACTAACCCATTGGAGCACCAACCCCTTTGTGTATACCACACACCTATCTCTCAATGTTGTTATCTCAAAAAATGATATATCAATACAACATATCTTTCCTCTTTCTCACCTTTGCTCTTCTAAGCTAGATATAACAAATATAGATCATATTCATCTCTCACAATTGCTCTTTTAAGCTAGATATTATAATATCAAATCAACCTCTATCTTCCATATTAGAAATGGCTTCTCAAGCCTTTATTTATAGCTTTCCAAATGACCTTTGGCCTTCCCCCTTTGTGACCCTTCAATCCTCATGGAAAATGGCGCTAAACTTGTATGACCCTTCATATTCAAGCCTTTGAAAAGTCATGTGGTGACCCTTCATGATCAAAAACGTCCTTCCATATTTTGTCCTCATCTTGGTGACTTTTCATATTCCTTAAAGTGTCCCTTCATGAGAAAATGCACCCTTCCTCTTTTGTCTTCACTTGGTGACTCTTGGTATTCCCCAAGATGACTCTTCATGGGAAAATGCATCACATCCTTCTTTTGTCTTTATCCCGTGGCTCTTTGACTTCTCCATGGGCCCTTCTTTTGTCTCATATGCAACCAAAAATATATTTGTTAATATTAAATAAATATTAACTCATATTAGCCAAGATATATTTATTACAAACAACATTAAATGCAATGGGGCCTTTATCACCAATAATGCTAAACCTTTGACATCAATGACAATATTTTTAATAGATATCTCCTAATAGTTTTAGGTTGTCCAAACCATTTTTGACTTCTTCCTAGCATGCTAAGATCCCCATACACCTTTTTTTTTATTTGATAACTCAATCAACATGTTCTTACAATACCTATTAATGGGACTAACTCTATGACATTTTAAAAACCAAGATATTAATACCTTTTTGTTAATGATGATTATGATCTTTCTTTAATTGATTTATTCTCCTCTTGTATTATATATCAATTTTTTCAAATTAATTTCATTCATTACAATGAGTCTAGGATGAATATATCATTGCATTGATCTATCTAGATTGTCTTCTTTCTTGCACTTTAGGATCTTGATTGAACTTATCTTGACTTGATGGTTTTTGTTTGTAAAACCTAGTAATGTGACCAAATCTTTGAAAATTATAGAAAAAAGTTCCTTCCATAACTTTTATTTGAATATGGTAGTGATCTCCCTTTGATTTATTTCTTATTCTAACATTTTCCTTTTCCCTATGACCAGCAAGATGAAAAACAAAATAATGGTCTATAAAAGATTTAACACCTTGAAGAATTTGGTTGTCTGATTGGCTTCTTAATTTTTCCATTGACTTGATTTGAGTTGTTTTATTTCATGCTACCATAATCTTATCCTTGTTATAATATCTTTTATTCTTATTTATACTTACCTACCTTGATTATAACATTTTCATGCTCATACTTTAGAGAAACAAGATTAGCCTTCAATTGAACACATTCATCTTCTTTATCTCTCATGCTTGAAATTTTATCCTCTAATTTAATAATGGGATATTTGATGGTATTATTATACTCTTTAGAATATTTGGTTTTGTCATCCTTCAAAATACATGCTTGCTCTTCCATAGAATTGATCAATTATATATTCTCCTTTTCCTCTTGAATAGACTTACCAGACAAACTCCCCTCAAGAGACATGACTTATGCTTCAAGACTTTTCATCATATTCCTCATTTTATGATTCTTATTTCTTTTATCCTTTAGTGTACCAAGTGCCCTCATGATCGTATGTTCTCGATTAACTTATTATTCCTAATTACCATATAAATCTTCCTCTTCTATAATGTTATAACAAACTTCTTCATCATCCATAATGTTCTTTTATTTTGAAAAACTTTTCTTTTTACCCATATTATACATTAAATCACCTTCGAGTTGTTAAAATTTCAATGAAGGTATTGCTATGATAAATTTTTTTAGAGGTACAGTCACTGAGGGGTGGGGTAAATTAGTGATGCCAGATAATCCAATTCAATTCCCAACTCTTAAACATTTAGCACATACAATCATGATGCATACAAATTAATCATTGCAATGAAAAAAGAATATATAACAAGATCAATCACATAACACATGATATATGTTAGAAATCATCTTGGGTGATAAAACCCATTTAACCCTAAAATATGGACTATATTCCTATAAAACAAGATCCAACATTTAGACTAGCATCAACTAATCAAGGAATACCCATCCCTTAGTGAGACACCCATCCCACAAGGGGGAAAAAAACCCCTAATAAACAAAGCACCCATTAAAATAAATTGATCTTGTCATCACCTTTGATCTGATGTATTTTACAACTAATGATGATCTTCTCTTGCTTGCACTCTTCTTCACCCTTCAATCTTTCTTAAATAGCCTCTAGGTCTTACTCACTCAATCTGCCATTTCTAGGCTCATTATGTCCAATGACTTATGTGTCCTCCTGCATCAAATTAATTAGAAAATAATGTCTTAAGTTTTTAAAACTTTGATGGTCCTTACTAAATTTTAACTTCTCTTTCAAATTATATCTCCTTTGCTTAAATCCACACACACACACACACATCTATCATAATTACTCCAATTAGACCTTGTACTTATAACACTCTCTTCCTTTAACCCATATTGATAAGACAAGATGATTTGCATAATTTTTATACCTTTTAAATAGGTCCTAATACACATTACATGTAATAACCACACTTTTTATAGGTTGGTCATCACCTCATTAGACCCAAACCATCATTAGGTCTTGGTGAGACCTAAAACAATCAGGCCTTCATAATCACACATTACATGTGAGACTACTTGGACCACCTTCATCATTTAAAAATGATTAAAACACATAAAAAATATTTAAAATATCCCATTTTTTACTCCCATATTGGTTCGTGCAACCTGGAACACTAACTCAACACTCAAACCTATCAGTTAGGTCTCCTTGCTCTTGAACTCTTCATATATAGAAAACATAATTTCAAACTTCTAAAGTAAAAACTCAAGTTTTTCACATATCCATTGATTAAATAACATGGGTGAAAACTTAAATAAATTTTATACACATTTATTTTCTTTATAGAATTCAAAATAGGCTTTAATCACTCAATTCAATTCTCTCAAGATGACCACTCAGACTGGTCACACATCGTCAAACTATAGTCAAGGTATTTTGACATTCCACAAATTATTGAGGGCATATCAAGACAAACAATGTTTTTTTAATAATCCTTATATAATTATTTAACATATCCATACTTATTTTATTTCTTAACTCTACTCAAAACACCTTCATCATACCTTTGTAAAATGCTCACTCAAACTGTCAGTGCATTCAATAAACATAATCAACTTATAAGACTTTGATCATATTGAATATGGATTTTTCAAAAATAAAATCAATAAATAAAGTTTTCATGGAGTCTAAAACACTCTAAAATATTTATTTCATTTTGAAATATAAAAATACTATAAAAAATAATTCAATTATCCTTCTGAAGTCACTTGTAGAACATGGTCAAACACAGTCAAATTTGGAGCTCAATATCTTTGACTGTATGAACATTCATTACTTATTACCAATTTATATAGATTTTCCTTAGATTAATTTAAAAAATTTCCTTTTAAGCCATCATGAAATTCATCTCGGATCAAACTATATAGCTCAAAAATTACATATTGGTTTTCCTTTGTTAATTTGAATAATTAAATTCCAATGATCAGTATGTAAATGATAAACATCAAACACTTTTTCATCATATCATGTCCCTTGGTAACTTTGAAAAAATATGCTTCTTTGATATCCTTATTAGTATCTTGACTTTAACCTTGCATTTCTCATTGTTGATCTTAGATCTACACTGCCACAATCATACCACTTGGTAGCTCTATGTGCCTCTAAGCACATTGATTATTTGACTCAATAAACACCATAGATCTCCATTTTTATGAGCACCTTCTTACCATTGATCTTATATCAAATCTTCCAATATTGTGACACTTTTCACTAACACATGAAATATTAGACTCTTTTGACTAATTGACTTCACTCAATGCATTGATCTCTATGTAACAAGATCACATGCTCCATTAGATCTTTATCTAGTCTGATAAAATTCTAACCATTAGATCCTTCATCCAATTGAATGCTTTCCATACATCTTCGATATCATAAATTTGGCTAAGTATGGGAACTTAGTAAACTTTGTCTAAGAATCTAACTTTTCACCTTAATAACTTTTACTATGCTCCATGTCCAAACCTGACAATTGAACCATATGATCTCCTCACATAGGTGGATCTATCCATATATCAAGTTTCCCTTGAAACCTTCACACATGTGAAACATGATTTCATTAAACTAATTACTCAAACTTATTTATCAAGATGACTATTTGAGATTTAGACATTCATATGACTATTTTGATGAATTCCATTCACTTCCATAAGCATTATAATAAATGATAACATCCTATAGGGTCTTTTTAATATGTCCATACCATCAATATCATCCATAAATTGCCTCACTAAGTCAAAAATTGAAGAACCATACAATAACACTAAATCTTATTAGACCACACTTTACCATTATCATATTAGCATACATGATACCTCATCAACATCCTTGGTAACCTTGGAGACATCATTGACACAAATAAAACATGTACTTGTACACCTATTGGAGTGATGAATTGAACATTTTTAGTTGTTTATTAATCAATACTTAGTGTCTCATGCTTATTTGATATGTACAAAGTGGTTTTATCTTCTATTTTTAGGTCCAAGTTCCACCTAAGTGATAAAAAACATTCCTTGTAGGTCATCTAGTGTGTCTTGGTGTTTTTGTTTCAAGTATGAAGTGGATTACTAACTGTAAGTGTCTTTAACTATTTCTTATCCTCATTACCCTCTAATTGAATCCAATCAAACTAACCTATAGGTGAAATATTATTGCATGGAATTGATTGTAATCATGTGATAGTTCGATTCATAGTCTATTAGTGTGATGAAGATTTCATGTCCAAAGAGTGGATAAATGAATTCATGATGCATCACCAAACTTTAGAGTATATTTTAATTCCGATACAATATTCTTAACCCTTTTCATCCTCCATAAAATTTAGATCTTATATAAATATAATTGAATTGAAAAATTAGGGGAGTTATGCCCTTAAAATATAGAGGTCCATCCTAATAGAAGGTGACCCAGATCCTAAGGTCATTCCTATGTTGGATTAGGTTTGAGGATAAGACTTCAAAAGTCCTCTCCTTAGCTTGGGTGTAACTTAGAACTTATATAGTTTTTGTAGGGCCAATGGGATCATCTTCACGTACCTTGAATCATACTTTAAAAATATGAAAGGACCCCCTACAACCATCTTTGAGAGCTTCAAGTGATACATTAACATTTATATTCAAGATTTTTAGTAGGTTTTCACTTTAAAGGTAACAAATATTATCATTCATGGTTTCCTTCATTCTCATGTGATTGATGGTGAAGTATGGGTGGATATGAGGTAGAATCATGTTTATCATTCTCTTGTAAGCTAGATTGTGACCCTTTCTAATTCTATCATGACCCTTTTCAACCCTATCTTGCTCCATATTAACCATATATTCCACTTTATCAATCATATGATTAGTTTCCCTATGACCAAGACTATCAACCTTAATACTAGTCTCATCCACTCCTTCTACATCCTAATTACCATCTTGATCAGTCATGGAAACAACATTATGTTCTTGAATAACTTACTCATACCCCAATCCATCTCATGTACAGACTTAAAACAAGCTCTATTGGACCAAGAGAAGAACATGATAAACATTGAAAAATTAAATGGGTATGGATAAGATATCCTAAAACACATCATTAAATGGGTTATAACTTCAGTGCAATAGGCAAAAGAAGAGTGTATGTCTTTCATTAGGAGAGGTTATTCTAGAAACAATAGTGGCATGCTTGACATAGATGGACTAATCTCTAAGATTAAGGAGAAGTTGGTATCACATGAAGGAAAATAAGTACCCCATAAACCATCTTAACTTCCTTCATTCACCCCATATAAACCTCATGTTGAGATTACCGTCACCACTCATAATATCTCATCAAGTAAGTTTCAAGGTCATCAAGTTTCTCCCCAACTCCTTTAAACCTTCCCTTCATGGGAATCTATTTAAGGGTGAGTTCAAGAAGAAAGAAAAGTTTGTGTTGAAAGAGATAGTAATAATGATAAATAATATATGATTATTAATCCTCCCTTTATAGGTAAATTAAATCTATAAATAAGCATTTATATTATATAGTAGCAGCTTAAAAAATGAATCAACCTTAGCTACACATTCCTCTTTCCTTGATCCAAATAATACTACAATATATGCAAGAACATCATAAGCCTAAGTTTAATTAAAAAAATACAAAGTCATTCAATCCTAAACCTTCCTTATATAGGATTTTAGGTCATTTACATCTTACAAATCCATCTAGAATATTATGCAATAGAAGGAAGAGATGATGATTGTTGGAGATAAGCAACTAGATCAAGGAGATGTTACATATATCTCATCTCTCTTGGATTCATTCTAAGACTATAATATACCACTCCTTAAAGAGGTAAGTAGTGAACCCCATGTTGAACTCATAGATAATCATGATAACTTGTTATAGTTATAGGAATAACTCATAATAGGGACACCACTTGATAAAGAGGAACAATTTTTAGTTTTCAAAAGTGAAGAAGAATACAAGCTTCAAGAACTTGATGAGCCACATGAGTGAGATAATTATATTAAACATGATGAGGATGACTTTAAATATTTTATTGATGATATGGATTCTTATCTCCATCATGACAACCCTCAAACACTTACAACAGAGGTAGAGGAAAGATATAGATGAGTCAAGGAGATTGAGGATAAAGACAACATTGAAGGTTTTTAAGGTCACCAAATGGTTTTTGAAGATGATATAATTTTAGAGGATCATTCATATGATATTTTTGATATTATAATATCAATATAAAACCTCATTAAATTAGTTTATGATCTGGTCCATGTTGGAGAAGATGAGCTCACCAAGCAAGCAGAAGGCAACTCCATAAACATGCCATGTAAAGAGGTTACCACAATGAAATATGATTTGTTTTAAGTCATAAAACAAGGTTACAAACCTTTTTTCCTAGTTTTATTATTCAATTTTCATAATGAGAAGTATGTGAATCTTATAAGGCATGATGAAGAGATACTTGATCTATTAGCAGCAGGTAGTCAATTGAAGCAAGAGTTATTTGAGCCAAAAAGGAAGCCTAAAGAGAAATCAAGAGTAGTAGGAGGTAGGCCTCAAAGAAAAAAATGATTATATGTTCATTGGACATATATTTATATCTAATGTGGTATTTGAGAGTATCATAGGTGTCTTGGTTACTAATATGACTACTCCACCAAGTTTCTCACCCATAGATCTACTTGATTCACATCACTACCTACCTTATGGGAAAAGAGTCCAAGAAAAATTTCCCTTTTAACTAGGAGGGAGAAGGTAAAATGAGTTTAATTTCATATATATATATTTTTATTTATTTGTCTTGCCCCAAATAATTGTTTTACACAATATTTTTCTTTATCTCATTGCTTATGTGTCTTGTTAGATGTGCATCTTAAAAGTAAGTGTTAGGTTATTTCCAATGTTTATCTTGTCTATCTTTCTTTGATCTAGTCCAAGAAGTGTCATAATTTAAAATTGGTTGGGAAGTCCATATTTATAGTCTTTCAAGTCATGTCATACTTAAAACACTAGGTTTCCTTAAGCAACATGTTGGTCATCCCTTGAAGTCACCAGAAATGTTGACTTATTTTTAACCATCAAGTCAAAATAGTCAACCATACATTTTAAAATTAGCTTTTTCATGGTTTTGTGAGCCATTTTATGCCTTTAATTTACCTTCATGAGTCCATTTTATCCATTTTAGCATCATTTAAGGTTTATTTGAATAGTTTAAGGTAAAAGGACTCTTGAAACTTAGTGTTATTTTAGGCCTTATGACCATAGTCAAGAGAGGTCAAGTGGTATGAGTGGTAAAAAGGAGTAATTTTAGTCATATATTGAAATTTTAAAGTCATATAACACTCAAAATGGTTTGTACCATGATTTAAAAGGGTGAAAGTGTCAAATCATAACATACATCCCACTATTATTATGTTTTATTGCCCTTTTATGGCTCAAAAATGTGGATTTTGAATGATATAATATTTTTGAGAGAAATAAATAGTTTTAAGCCTCATTAAATATGTATTTACATGCATACATAAATTGTGTGAGCACTTAGAATTCACCTTCTCTTAGCTTCCAGGGTAGATGTTGTGCTTTTAAGCTAAAAATAGATGTTTTCAGCAAATCCATAAAGGTGTACTTGTAGGAAAATCCTTCCAGATGGTTCCAAGGGTGTAATTATACCCAACAAGTGAAAATATAGGAGTTATAGGACTTATATATCCCTAATATTATAGATACCTATCACATTCATCCATCACTCTCTTTAGGCAACTTACACAACATCTTAGGTTTTCACTTAGTACAAAGAGGAGAGAGAAATTCATGACCTAAGATTTTGGGGGGGCTGAAATTATGTCTCTTTATTATATTATTAATGTCTTATGTTTAAAAATAAATCTCCTATTCTTTATGAAGAAATACTAATAATCTGACCACTCCCATGAGCTTATCTATTTGTGTAGGGTCTGAAGATTGTAATGATTTTGACCTTTTTTTGGAGTTTTTCTCCAAATAATAATTATTTTCTATTCTAAATGATCACATGGACCATATCCATTATCCAAAACCATACCTCACACATGTGGGAGTTTTTAAAACTAACAAACACCAAGTTTTATTCTATTTGTGGGATATGGGTTGAATTTCTTGAAATTACCAAGTTTTAGTGCACTTTGGTGAAAAGGTAGATGATACCTAAATATTTTAATTACTATTTTTATATTTTTTGTCTTATTTTCCTCTTAATACCATCAAGACATTCCTAATGAATAATATCAAAATTCATAGGTCTTCCATGGGGTCAAATCTATAGCCTTACTGTACTAAGCATCTTAGATAGAGGATGTATGGTATAAAAGGTCCTGAGTGCCTTCAAAAGAATGTAATTTGTTTTGACTTGGTGTGTAAAATATTCAATTTTTTTGGTAACTAATCAATTTATAGAGGCCCAAATTAATCCATTTTAATAAGGCTCCTTACTTGATCAAGATCTTAGTCAACTCACTCCTAAGGAGACCTCAGATAAGAGTGTGGATTGAATGGGAAAGGGTAGTTTGAGAAAAATTTAGAAAGTATTAAATATATCATGGGGATGTAAATATATGAGAGACACCTTAGTAACACCATAAACCAAGTGTATGTTTCCATGGGGTTATAAGGGTGTAAGATTGAAATGAATGCCTAGTTAAAAAAGGAATCTCATACATATCCAAGCTTAAGCCTGTTATAATAGGGGACTAAAGAAGAAGTACCATGACATGATGACCAAACCAAGGCCCAAGAGCACATGCCTTAAGTGAAATATGATAAATAACTCAATCTTAATCTTATAATTAGGGTCTTAATGTTTAAGGAGACTATTGTTAGCATAGTAATGAAATAAAGTTGAAACACAATCCAAAAATCACCACCTATAGTAGTTATCACTACTAAATCAAGAAATAATATGTTTAAAGTTTCTAAGGGGGTATACATGGTTGAATAAAAATGGAAAATAAGTGATTTAATTAACTAGGTCAATGGTTCTAAGAAACTACAACAAATATAGCCATGAAATCCAAGTTAATAAGCCCAATGGCCATCCTAGCATACGTTATTAGTAAAAGAAAAGGTAAGTTTGGGTATTTTAAGGTAACTTATTCTCTTCCCTTAAAATACATCATAAAATTGGATGATGTATCTCTTCAATTTGGATGAAGTTATTAGAGTAGTAAAAAGGGTTGTAGGTCATCATGACACCTTAAGATCTTAGTTGATGCCCATCCTCTATCCATACAAAGCCCTGGCACTATTTATAGTCACCATAAAGTGCTCTAAAGAAGCTATGTTTTGCAAAAGAGAGAAAATAGTTGAAGGGTGAATGAAATAAAATATAATGGTTAGTTAGTTAAGATGATGTCATCGACCTTATAATAGCCTTCACCTCATATTCTCCCACATAGGAGTCTCAATATGTACAATAGTATTTATACCCCCCTTGGTGACTAAGCAATGAGAAGACAGTCAAGGTTTGCCTTAGATTTGAAGAAGACAATGAAACATGATTTTAATTATATTGTGAGACCATAAATATATAATCATCACCATAAATATAATTTATGCCTTCATGTTAGCACTACCCCACATAAGGTATAATTATCACCTTCAACTACCTAACTATTCTACTTATGGCATAAAGAGGATTTTGAGATTATGGTGTGTTTCATGGGACTATAATTATAATGATGGTAATTATTAAATATTGGTGATGCCAAGTCTCTATATAAACACAAGTTTAAATAATTTAAACCCCTCTAAAATGCCTAATACATGCATAACTATAGGCAACATGTAAAAGAAAGACAAGAAAAGTTGCATCATATATGAGATTAGGCCACTATGTGTACCTAAGAGGTAGGATTAAAAAGGTAACAAGACCCAATATGAAAAGTGTAAAAAATGAAAGGTATATATATAACTATTATATGTTTTAATACCTTCTTCCATCATAAGTTTTATAGACACCTCTAGATACCTTGATTGGCCTGGCCTTAACATATTGAGTAAGTTGAATAGAAGTTGTGATTGATCAGAGGTAAGGGTAATTATTGAGATAATGGAAGGAAAATTTTAACTTAAAAAGACCTAAAAAAGGTAATATTTATAATTAGGATTCACAGGACACTCACTCTAATAATGACTACCTAAACCCACTAAATCAGGGATACACGAATTTATACCTACAGGTTAGTCATGAAGGTGAGGTCTGAGCTATAATGGGTAAGATCAACCCTAGTCTCCTTGGTACTAACTAATATCATAAGGTGTATAATACCTAATACTATTCATGGTGTCATTATAGAGATCAAATACTTTTGTTTCCAAGCCTAATGTAAATCTATAGGTGTTCTAAGTCAGAATTGACACCTACATCTAGGCCATAGTGCCTCAAAGATCAAGGTGGTACAATGTGCATAGAATAGGCATATGAAATTTTAATTTACATTTGGATGTTTTGATAATTTTAATGGATTTACTCTAACACTCACCAATCCATAAGATGATGTAAATTTTTGCATAGATTTCACCTAATAGGTGACAATTCATACATTTACCCATTAAGTACATTTAATTATAAAAAACATGGAAACCATGGCATAAGAGGTGGGTGATGCTAGTGTTTGGACATGGTAAGACCACCTAAAAATTTAATGGAAGGATAGGGAGGTATAAATTTATATTTGGAGACATCATGACCATCCATTAATGGTTATATACATAAAATGATGATAGGGTGGATCACAAGTTCAATGTTATTCTTACTAGTACCATGAAGAAGCCCTTATTTTTGAAGGTTGTAGAGATATGAGTGGGGTTTATATGTCAATAAAACTTCTAAAATTATCTATCTGCAATCCATAAAACATTCAAAATTAAAATAGACAAAGGTATGTGGGTGAATAGTTGTAGACCATACACATAGTCATCATTAGAGGCTAGTTTGAAGGAAATGAATCAATCAAGAATGATAGAAAGATAATATAGGTTAGGTATTTAATATAATATCTCCTCATGACATAGATAAAGCTCTCATATCTCCAAAATTTTAGTAAAAAAATGGTAAGTATCCCCTATTTTGTCTCATACTTAAAACACTCCCAACTAGGTGTACATGTAGGCCTAGTACATGATGAACAAAAATGTAAGGAGAATGTGTTGGAAAGGTTTATAAAAATGAAATAAAGGTATATATAATTGGTCAAATAATTAAAAAACACATAAAAGGACCTAAACTCATATCAGATCACTGAGTGGTAGTTTTGGGTATCAAGCACATAGTTAGGGCTTTTAGGCCTAAACTAGGCCTAAAATCCGTAAAGGGGCCTAATATAAATTATAAAAAAAAGTGTAAATTATATTGCATTAGATAATATTAATATGGATATATGAAGTTTTTTGAACCTTTGGTTTGCAAAAAACACCTCTAGGTTGGTCAATTCGGCCTAAAAACACTTCAGGCCTATCTAAAAATGCAAGAACTAGCTCAAGTGGACATTTTATTTAACTCTCACATATACAAAAAAAGTAAATGGGAATTTAATAAGCTCAAAATATTTGAAGGGGGTACTTTATCTCCAACTTTTTAAATTTAATCAAAGGTTGGATGTCACATTTTTATGAACTATCTTTAACACCTCAAACTAGCTAAAACCCTCCCAAACCCTTAGTTTTGACTCAATGGAGAAGATTCAATTGGAGATGATTCCAAAAGCACTATTTTTTCCTAGATGATGTTTTAATCATGTTTATTACTTATATAGGCTCCTTTCCCACTAGTTGGTTTGTATAAGTATTGTACAAAATAGTATGTATATTTTGAAATATTTTATGTGTTTAATAAGGTTTTATGCATGATGGGATGACATTAATCATTGTATATGAGAGTTTGGGACCTTTTACACCTCTTCAAATAATATATTTCTTACAAATTCACCTATAAATGCTCCTATCAGCCTATGCAAAACTACCAATCTACCAATGCATGAGGAAAATGAACTACTCACATTGGAAAGTGGAGTTTCAAGTTCCTAGTACCTTTCCAAGCATATATCATGGTTGTAAGTGTTGTTTCAAGCATGTATCAAACTCATTCATAAGTTTTCAATGTTTTTTAGGTTCTATGGAGGTAAATACATTAACACTTACGTAATTATGCCCAATAGGCCTAATTGGTCAATAAGGAAAGATTAATTAGCATTATAGCACTAATTGGTCAATGCAAGAAAGTTACATTGATAACTATCCCTTAAATGGAATTCAATTCACACTTTATATCTATAGTGGAGGGCTAAGAATATTTCCTTAACTTTGTCAATTTACGGTAGGAGAGAGTGGGTTGCTACTTGATTATGGTGGCCTAGTTCATCTTATAACTACCATATGGAGTGTGATAGAATATTATAGGCATGTTAAATCCTTTATAAAGTGTAACTGAAGTTGACTTCGCCTTCCTCACACATTTTCCAACGACAACATCTCATTTAAGGAGTAATTAAGGATATCTAATATATGTATGTATATATATATACATATACATATATACATATATATATATATATATACATATACATATATATATATATATACATACATATATACATATATATATATATGCATATATATATATGTATGTATATATATATATAGACACACACACACACACACATATACATATACATATACATATACATATGTATGTATGTATACGCGCGCGCACACACACACACACACACACACACACACACTTAACTGTGTGTAAACTAAATAAGTCAACAATCACTCAAAAGGATTTGTATATGATATACTCCAATTAGGCAAAACATTTTCCATAAACTAATGTTTTACATATACCAAAATATTCCTCTAATCAATAAAATTGTTTTACTCACAACAATAATCAACTCTTATAGAAGCACTTTAATTATATATTTATTATCATTATACAAAGTATTCATGTCCTTCTTAACAAAGATATATTGTCCTATATTCAGTGCTAATAATAATAATAAATAAAACTATATATGAAATACTCTTATAGGCTAGTAATCTCAACTTTAGTTGAAGATTAACTTGTATTCCCTATTCTATCTCAGGTTTTCATTACATTTGCAAATTATATAGTACTATAACTAAAATTAACTATGTTTGATTCCATAAAACTCAATACTCCCCAGTTTATACATTGAAATGTATACAATCACATATATAAGTTCACTCAATAGTAAACACATAACAATTTTCAATAATATTTAGGAAATGTATACTTCTTTGTAAATTTACTAAAAATAACTCAATAGGTAACCAAAATTAACACAAAAACTCATTTTAAAATCATTTTTAGTTTGACCTTATATCTATATAATCACTGATAGATAAGTTAATAGATCCCTATAACCTATATAGGGTTTATCCTTAATAACTCATAATAACAAAAAATATAAATATAAATACAATACTCAGCTCAATCAACTGGTTTAGTGAAGTTAATATATTGAGGATATATACATAAAATCTATATACAATAAAATTGTCTTCAAAATTGAATTAAAGGCCTCAATATATGAAAATGCCATAATAACCTTTAATTGAATAATTATATATATATATATATATTTATATATTTATATATACATTGATATGTATATATACGCCAAGTCACTAAAGTCATCTAGGGTGTATATAAATACCCTTGTATATGTATATATATTTATCATTAAGATAAATGTATAAATGAAATATACCTAATTTCATTCTATTTCTACCAAAATACCTTTATACATAGTTGAATCCCTCTTGATATTTGAAAAATTATAACCTAATATAAAATACATAAAAACCATTGCTTAGTAAAAAGGAAAGGCTTCAAAACTATATTTTTAAATATAGGTTAAAACCCCCAATTTTACTATCATAGGCTATACGAGTTTTCAAATCTATGTTCTTATACTAATGTTTACAATATACAAACTGGTTCAACATAAAAACACTAAGTCAAGTATAAACATAGAAGTTTCCAAGGTTTTTTAGATGACATGGGAAAGAACATAAATCCCTATCCACTCCAATTAGGGTTTTATGGGTTGTATGTCACATTTTTTGGATGGCCAAACAATCTAGATGGCCCTACATTCAACCCATTTTTTTTATAATTTAATTTAAACTAAAACTATTTATAACCCTTTATAACATTCTTGGAATTACAAAAAATTCCTCATATTCTATGAAATATATACAAAATTGAGTTTGTAGTTGAAGTTAGTGATGCCAATCTTTAAATTTTGCTTCCTCTTAGCTCAAAATCCTTTCTTTCTCTTCTGCCTGTCGTGCCAACATATGAGATATACTCATAGGCATCTCTCCCCTTTCTTTTATTCTATTCCATCCTCCTTTATTTCCATAGGAATTTATCCAAATTACTTGGTATAATAATGACTAAAACTATGCATGTTAGGAATAACTCAATAGAAACTGATAGTTCACCATCTTTTCTTGATGAAAAATTCTTCCAAAAAAAATTATTTTTCTTAATGCTTGTTAACTCATGTCAAGACCAATTTATGAACCCTGGTCATCTTGAATGTTCTTATTAATTAATATAATAATCATTTTATGCATGAATATTGACTTTATGAACACTAACATCGACTTCCTATAATTTCCATGAAATCAACATTATAAAAAGTCATCAAATATTATAATCTTAATGGAAATGTATACTAACACAAATTGTATTACAAGATCCTAAAATTTGAGTTAAACATAATAATATTTAAATAACATGATGATATTACCAAAATCATTAAATAATTTAAAATTTCAATATATTCCTATATAATGTAAGATCTTCACTATTAGTCATAAACACATTATTTAAACTTAAGTACTTCACCTAGTCATTTAAATAATATACCCATTGTTTAGCAATATGAATATTAAAATCTTCTAAGCATTATAATCATATTACCAAATAGATTACGTAAAGTAACAAAATTTGTGAACTACCACCATAGCAATGTATACATAATAAAACACTATTATGCTACACATAACTACATCTAAGACAATAATAATTCAAAATAAGACATGTATAGATTCAATCCTTAATTAAACAAATAACATCAATAACTATTAATGCAATAACACAACCAAATTAGTGCAATCACAGAAATAAATCAACTCGATCATCAAATAAAAATTGAGATCACAATAGACATATATATCAGCAGTAAAAAACATATTATAGCTATCTAAATCAAGTAATAAATAAAACATATTAATATATCATGATGTGTGTGTGTGTGGGTTTCTAGCCTTTCCCTCTATCATCCCCTAACATTTCCATCTATGTCACTCTATCTAATGATGCCCTCCCTCCATCATAGTCTAAGGGATAAATATGTCCTACATCTAAATCACAACAGTGAAAGTAATTATCCCAAACATATATATAATCCACAAAATAATATTATATTAACTAACAAATATGATCATAATGTACATAGTTTAAAAGAAAAACTAACTCCATAGCTAATCAATCATGTAAATTAGGCAACATATAACTGTCACATATTCAACATATGAAATAAACCTTAATCAGAATATATTTAATCAAATAATAACCAGAATAATACATGAATCAATTGTTTATTAATATTGGAGACAAATTATGATGTGATAACTACCTTACTTATTTTGTAGTGAGAGAAGGTCTTGTAAATACCAAGTTTCTATTTCCGTGAAAATAAGTAACAATGTTGTTAGTTTTTGAATTATGAAAAACACTTAATTTTTTGGTTAATAAACCTACCCTCAATCACCATGGGAGGATAAAATGAATCTTTTACATAAATTTGTTAAGATTTTTTAGAATAAATTATGTGGATTGATGTTGGAAAAAGAGTATCATAACTTTTAAAAATTCAAAAAAAAAGGGTTGAATTTTGAGTTTTTATTATATATTCATGGACATTATCTTAACATCATGAACCCTAATTATATGACATTAATCATTAAATTATTTGAATATCTCAAACATAGTAGACTCGTAGAAAAGGAAAATAAAATATATATTTAAGATATCTTGTAAATCATTAACAACCATATGATTTTTCATCTTAGAAAGCATGGTATTATACAGAATCACATTGTCACTCCTTGGTCCACTAGATCCTTCCTTAAGATTTTAAATTTAGGATTAAGACAAATTTTCATTGTTATTGATTAAAAAACATGTTATAAAATGATCAACCAAAGGATTAAATGCATGATTTTTTTAGCATGTAAGGTCATAGTGTTTTAACCTTTTAGGACTTAGTGAATGTCAATCTTATATTTATTAAAGATCCTAAATGTAAATCCTATATTTATTAAAGATATGAGTATGATAAATTAGTTTAATGTTATGTAATAAATATAGTGATTGATTTATTATAGAACAGACTAGCTTTGACGTTTCTAAAAATAGTAATAAATAGTGCAAGTAATAACTTAGCTAGAAAACAATTATGATAGATGATCTAGAGGTTTTAAATTGAGGTAGAAGTTGGTCTTAGTATTGTAAATAGGATAATTATGTCAAACCCCCTCCTGGATAGTATCATCCTAATTGGATAATAACACCATTATTAAAAATATGGTAGTTATGTCCCTATATTGATGGTATTTTCTTCTGTGCAGGACTATCCCAAGCTTTTGGGTATACCTATGTCTAGATATCTGATGCCTTTTCTTATGTGAAAAAGTTATAAAAACTTGTATATTATATATTTTGACTAAATTTGTGATAAAACCCTAATCCTTCATGTAGTTAGGGCATCCATTTGATATTTAAAACATATGTTTGTTAGTGGGGTAGGCTAGACATTCTCAACACCCCTTTGTGATGAGATTTTCCTACATACCAATACTCCAAGGAGGAATCAAGCTCGATGTATATCTCCAAACCTAATTTATGGTGAAATTTCAAGTGAAGCTAGTATGATAGTTTCTCTAAATACTTTTAATGTGCTTAAGACTAAAAATTTGGGTAACCTATGCTTAGGATTGTTGTAGATGGTAGTATATAAAAGTACGGTAAAATTGGGATTGATAACCTTATGATATAAAACTTATAATATTTGTTTGAAATATAATTAAATAAATAAAAACAACACAACTTAAATAATTCTATCTTTGAGAAGAGATGTTTTATTGATCAAATTTATAGACCTAAACATATGCCTATCTCTAAGAAGAGATGTTTGATTTCCATTTAAGTTTACATCTTCATTTATACACATTTTTAAGGTAAGAAGAGGATTTGGAATGTCACCAATACTAAGGTATATTAAGTGGTTTAACTTCCATGATTTACAACATTACAAAATTTGAGGAATTACTATTTGTAGAAACTTACTATTTTTAGACTACATTACTAAAATTGAAATTTGGGTCACTTCCATTTGGTTTCAAGGGTTAAAATCCACTGAGTAGAGATATATTACATATCATAGTGTTCCCCTCATTCTTATATTTCAAATGGTTCAAATGTGGAGTCAAAAAGAGCTATGGTATAAAAGTTATGGCTCCTAGAAGTTCTACCACCAATTGGGGTAAAACTGTCACCTAAATTGTCACCTGAAATATTGCTCAAATCACCTTAATTGTGAGCAAATTATTCTGAGTTTAAATATATATTTTTCATCTAGTGTCCATAGGGATAAATTCATGTATTTATATCACTTTAATCCTTGTGTGGGTGATAAAAGTGGTCTAGGCTGACCCTATAAGGTTTTAGGTTTAAAAAGATAGTTGTTTGTGAAAAATATAGGGAAAAGACATTAGTGCCTTTATTGGGACACAAGCTCCATGTTTTTCTAGTGTCCTTATATTGATTCTAGTGTCCAAGTGTCATAACACTAAGAATGGAGGGCCATGATTAAGCAATGAGGTTTTTATGATTATTTTAGGGATGACTATAGACATTTATGACCCACATGAAGACTAGACAAGAGTGATAATAAGATCTAGGTTTACTATAGGGATAAACTATGGATAGGTAGTCTCAATTATCACTCCTATCTCTCAAATACCACTTTTAGGTGATTACATTTCCCCCCCTCCCTTTGTTTTATAAATTCAACAAAGTGAAATGACTAAGATAAAGTAAAAATAAACATACCTAGACATACCTAAGAAGTAAAGCCCATGAAGCTAGGTTTAAATATGTGAATCATGATCTAATGCATCTCCTATAATTTTAATGCACATAAATTAGTCCTTACTTACTTTATGTCATAACAAAAGACAAAACTGAGTAAATAAGTAAAACTGAGTAAAGAAATAGGAGAGAGGAAAGGAAAAAAAACACCTCACTAGGTATGTGAACCAATGTATAAATATAGTGATAAACTATGTGTGTACATGTATATGATGATCAATTAGTGAATAAATTGTAATTATTTGATGGATTTATCAATCTTCATGTGTGGGTGGCTCAAAAAATCTATCTAGTTTTGACTCCATCATTTCCCACCCCTACTTGGTGGACAATGACCTATGAATAGATTAGATTGGACTGATAGTGTGTCTGACCCTCTCATGTACATGGATCAATAACTCAATTAGGATATGAATCCATAATCTCCTGCCAATGTATAGTATATGCATCTAGAAAAGAAATAACATGATGTAACTATACATGTCTAACTAGGTATGTCAACTGTGTCTATTTGGGTATATTAGGTAGCTCTGAGCCACTCAAGAATTCCAACCCCTATAGATGGAGTAAGGTATAAATATATTATCTAACCTATAATATTATTTAAAATGTATAGAATGTATATAATGACATGTAATTTATCATTCCATCTAATCAATTACTGTGTAAGTGAGCATATAAAAATAATGTGCCATACACATGATCCAAAATATGATATCCAAGCATATGGATTCTAGATTAAGATATAATAATCTATATCTAGGTATTTGAAGTAAATATGGGAATTATCATTCCATGCATGATTCCTCCAATCTAATAATATTAGTATGAATTTGAGCTAACTAGTATGAATATGAGTGAAATTGGGTAAAACTAATAAGTATGTACTAAACCTATGTAAATTTATATTGTACCTACTTTACTTTTATAGGAAATCTAGGGTTTTTTGAAACTAAAGATACTATACAATAGTGTCATATCCTAGAAAATAATGCCATTATTGGATATGTTGTTCTAGTATTCTAATTTGGGAACTTGTGTCCTTATAGTTTGATTTATATACAACTATGTTGATCTCTATGTCACTATTTTTCTCATTGTATTTACCTAAGTCTTATTTTTTATAATCTAATCTTGTGTGCTAAAGTGTACTATGAATTCATTATAGGAACGTGATTTCTATGAAAAACCCCTATGAGTTCCCCATATATTTATGGGACTCATTAAACCTATGCAAGAACTATCATCAAAAGAAAAAGATCTAAAATATGTGTGTTATCCAAAGCATATATGATAGCTATCTAATAATTTAATATAATGTGCATACATAACATCAAAATGTGATATAATCTAAGCATAATTTTTAATGTAATATGTATGTCATCTCTAGCATTAACAAGGTTGTCAATATAGATTTGAAAATGTATGTAACAATAAATTTGAGTAAAAATTTAGTAGCTACTTATAGGGATGGTGCATGATGTCCTTTGTGATACCCACATAAGGAGGGGAGATGTATGAGGTCCCTCATGCCAACCAAAAACTAGAGTGTGTAATAAGCATGAGACAGGTGTCATAGCCATTCCCCATACAATAAATCATACATACAATACACATGAGGCACACAAAGTATTCTAAGGGACTAAAATATAAGGGACATGGGTACATGTCACAAAATTTGAGAAACTAAGCCATATAAGGACACATTCAAATTTCCACATATATAAGTACAAAGTAAGTTATATTATCACCAAATATAATGTCATGTTCAATTCTCTGCATACATAATTAGTAAATCACACATAAGGACATCTACACATGTCCAAAGTATACATACTATGAAAAAAATGGCATAGAGATAAAGAGTAATGGAATATTCAAATTACCTTGAATACAAGAAGCTAAGAGATAGAATTATGTCTAGCTAGGAAAGATAGAAATGAAAATGTCATGAATATGTAGTACAAATCTATGTAAGAGTCAATATATACATATTCTAAGTCTAAAGTAGTAATATCTAGTAAAAAATCTTAGTAAGGGTATCATTATAAATATATATATATATATATATATATATATATATATATATATATATATATAGACACACACACACACACACACACACACACACATATATGTATGTATATATATACATATATATATATATATAATATATATATATATATATGTATATATATATATATATATATATCTGTGTGTGTGTGTGTGTGTGTGTGTGTGTGTGTGTGTGTGTGTGTGTTAAATATTTGATGTAGGTTATATAAATATAGAACCTAGTAATCAAAACTATGTATAGGGTGCCCCTAAATAGGAGAATGTATCAATTAAAGAGCCTATGTATTAGTGTATATGCCCCTAGTGGATACATAATAGAAAATATATATTGGTGTAGTGGACCTAAGTCCTATAGGAAATATTCAATCACTCAACAAGAATAAGTGAATAATGTATTTGTGATAAAACATACTATACTAATATAACTATCATATGTAGTGTGTCAAAAATAGCTGGAACAATACTAGATGATAAGTCTCATGGGAGACTTAGTATCAATATAACGTGTGTCAAAAATAAGAATGGTAATCTCTCATGTAGTGTGATTTTTATGTTGTAGTTGAATGGTGTTTTAGTATGAATCTAAGTATTATTCATTGTTGGTATCACAATAATCATATTAACCTAGAATTTTATAGGGAATTGCCTCTTGTCATGGACTTGACCTCTTTAAATTGTGTTTTTGAATATTGATTTTGATTTTTCCATTTTAAATTGTGCTTATTTTTGGCATATGGTTATCTAGAGGATCTTTTTCTTAAAAAGACTTTCTTGATAATGCTTATTAGATTAGAATGATTTTGAATTTGTAAATGAAGTTTTTTATTTCTATAACATTTCCTATCTATCTAGATATTTTTCCTTGATCAACTATATTTGTGAATGATTTAACTTAATATGTTCAATAAATCCCAAACCTTGTTGAACAACACTATCATCATCTAGAATGGGAATAGCTATTCCTTAGGCCTACTTGCCCAAACCCTGACCAAGATAATCAAACTATTGTATATATTTTTGACCAATCCCATATTAAGTTAATATTTGAGCCTCATTTTATAGAGGTATACCCATATATTTTACTTGATTTACCTATAATTGTTGTAATGTTTCTTATTTTTTTTGTGCTATATGAACCTTTTGTTATTATGAGTTATGCTTTGGTAACCATTTTTGTAATATTTTTGAATTTAAACCTATTTATTTTTCTAGATGTACCATTGTATGTTATTTAGATGATGGGTCATTGTTTGAGTCATTTGTATCCATTATCTATTGTATTTTACTTTTCAATGATAAAAATTAATGAGTGTGGTGCCCATGCATTCTATGATATGCATAATAATATCTAGATCTCTTCACTAGGTGTAGATACGGTAAGTTGTTAAACTTAGCTTTAATAATTTCCCATAGTACCTAGCTTGAAACCTTCTTTGATAGTTTAATGATTTTTGAATCAGTAGTTATAGATGTACTTTGTTTTGATTTATGATTGGATATGAAAGAGTGTTAGGAAAAACTTTGCAAGGTGTAGATGCATATATATGGTTTATGATAGTATATTCTAAAGACTATGTACATGTAATTTGGTTTTCCAATAATGTGATCTATTTACTTAACAATTGATTTTAATTATGTAAATGTTATATTATCTTTCTCATAATAATAATTTTATCCTTTAGAGTCTCACAAGTACAAACCCTAGCTACTTTTGATTGAACATGTAGGCACACACCCTATAGGGAAGAGGTGTGAATAGGCCGTGTATGTTTATTAGTGACAATGGTATAGGATAATTCATCTTGTGGAGGAGTGATAGGATGGACTTGGTTAGAGGGAAATTAAATATCACCTTCACGGAGATTAGGATGAGAAGGAGATTCTTTCATGTGCATAAGATATTACATTGAAACTTAAAACTTGGTTTTTATCTTATGTAAGATATCCTCTATGTATGTAAGGATTTATTTCTTAATTGAATTTTACATAAGAGAATAATAACATGATAGAGATAGAATGAAATTTGACATACATTTAAATTGATATAAATCATCATATATAAATGTGTTTATGTCTTTTCTCAGTTCATTTTGAGTTAAAGGAAACAAACATGCAAATGAAATTATTAAACTTTGAAACAAAAAGTGATACACTTTTTTGTGTCATTATTATCATGATTATATCAACTAAAATCATAAAATATGAGATATGAATGCTAGAAAAGTAAATCATAGGGGTGTCTAGGGTTAGGGTTTGTGTAATAATAATATTAATTTAGGTTCAAAAAATGTTTTAACCTTTTAATATTTATTAAATGTAGATCATATGTTTGTTAAAGAGATTATAATGGACCCGAAAATTAAAAAGAACAAGAAAAATTACCAATAGGCCAAGAACTTGAAATAATACACAAAATTGATTCGTATTGATTGCTTGAAATAGTTAAAACCCAAACCATGATTAAATTAGCCTTAACTCAAATTTAGAGTTGACATTAAAAAATTCTAGAAAAACTAAGTCTAAAATAAAACTTTTATTTTTAGTAGTTGTTGTTTTTAGTAAGTAATGCATTTAACTGCATGCAACTCTAAGAATATCTTGAAATATTATAAACACTAAAATTAGCTTATAGGATGAAATTAAACTAAACTTGACTTTCAGTTTTAAAAATATACAATTTCTAAAAATAAAAAAATCCTAAAAAAATTATTAAAATGAATTTCTGGACCCTATTTTTTCTGCATCATTCTTATCTAGCTGAAAACAACTCATCTCTCATTAGTTGTCTCGATTGTACTATTGAAATTTGTCTTTTTAAATCTTATTCAACTCCAACTTTTTAATCCATGTGTTTTCTTTGTACTATAATCCTTCCCACTAGACGAAATACATGCTATAATTCCCTTCTATTGTGCTCACTATTTTCATATCCAAAACATGCACTATTTTATCCTTCTTTTTATTTCCAACTTATTGCTGCCAATTTAATTTTTCATCTTTGTCACCTTCACCATCTTCTTCATGGAATTCATATCAATATAAAACATTAAATAGTGGAGAAATATCAAAATTGTGTGTTAAACTCACCTCATAAGCATTGTCATTGATTTTCTTCACAATTATGCATGGTCTAATTTTCTTGTACTTCAACTTATTATATGTTCCTTTTGAAATATCTATTTCCTCAAGTAAACCATTAATAACTCTCCTTCTTAATATACCTTAGATCCTCTTCTTACATCTTTTGATACTTTATATTTCTCATTCATTTCCTATAATTTTCTTCTTACTACTTGCAACTATTGTATATGCTCTGTAAATGCTTCTACATCATCACTAATTTGATCTATAATTGGAAATTGTACCAAATCTAAAATACCCATTGTACTTTTCCCATAAAAAATTTGAAAATCTGACCTTTCTATTGATCTATTCACTAAATTACTATATACAAACTCAACTTGTGATAAAGCCAAGTCTCATTACCTTGGTTTCTCTCCCATTATGCATCTCAATAAATTTCCCAAGTTCCTATTCACAACTTCTATCTATCCATCTGTTTGTGGGTGATATGCACTACTAAATTATAGCTTAGTACCCATCTTCTTCCAAAAACTCCACCAAAAATGACTTATAAATTTTGTGTCCCTATCTAAATTAATAGTTTTTAGAACACCATGCAATATCATAATATCCATAAAAAATAATTATGCAACTTGAGTGGAATTATTGGTTTTCTTACATGTAATGAAATGAACCATTTTAGGGAATCTATGTACAACAAAAAAAAATTAAATCATTACCTCTTTGTGTGTTTGGCAATCCCACCACAAAGTCCATACTCAAATTTTTCCATGGCCCTTTTGGAATCGGTAATGGCATGTATAGTCTAGTATTTTGTGCATATCCTTTAGCTACCTGGCATATTATACACCTTGAAACATACCTTGTCACATTTCTCTTCATTTTTGACAAAAAATACTTTTCCTCCACCAAAATGTCCATCCAAACCACCACTATGCAATTCTCTTATTATATTATCTCATAGAGACCCAACCGAAATGCATAATTGTTTCCCTTTAAAGAGATAACCTTCTTATATAATATACTCATCATGAATAGCTTATGTCCTACCTATTAATGTATTCCTACATTGTTCAACAATCTTACCAAAAATATGAATCAGTATCATATAATTCTTTAATAGCTTCAAATCTAATTAATTCACTCACCATAGTAGTTAATAATGCTACCCTCCTACTCAATTCATCAGCTACTTGATTCTATTTTCTTGATTTATGTTTCAACACAAAAGTATATCCCTGCAAGAAAGAAACCCACTTTGCACACCTACTATTCAAATTCATTTGTGTATTCACATAATTCAAATCCTCATGATTTGTAAATAGTATAAACTCCTTAGGCACTATATAATGCCTCCAATGTCTTAATTCTTGTATAATTGCATAATTTTAAACATCATAAGTAGAATAATTTATTCTTACCTCATTCAATTTCTCACTAAAATATGCTATTAGCTTTCCTTCTTGACTCAACACAACACCAATTCTCATAAATGAAGCATCACAATCAAACTCAAATACTTTATTAAAATATGGTAATGCTAAAATTGGTATTTTTGTAATCTTCTTCTTCCAAATTTCAAAACTTTCAATGGTTGCTCTAGTTCACATAAATTTCTTCCCTCTCATGAAATCTATTATTGGTGCCACAATACTACTAAATTTTTTAATAAATTTTCTGTAAAAAGTTATTAAACCATGGAAACTTGTTACCTTTGTAATGATTTTTGGAATAGGACACTCAATAATTGCCTTTATATTTTCTTCATCATCCATTTTCACACTATTTTTTGAAACTACAAATCTCAAGAATACCAAACTATTCTACATAAACCTACACTTCAAATTTGCATACAACTTCTCCTTTCTTATCAAATCCATTACCATTCTCAAATGATATAAGTGTTCTTATTTGTTATTACTTAATATCAAAATATCATCAAAATAAACAACCAAAAACTTACCAATATATTATCATAGCACTGTATTCATCACCATCCACTCATATAAGCCATCCCTTGTCTTGAATGTAGTTTTCCACTCATCTCCTTCATGAATTTGAATATGATAATAACCACTCAGATAAATCTTGGTAAAATATTTTTATCATGTAAGCACATCCATCATATCATCTAAATGTTGTATAGGAAACCTATACATTATTTTAAATTTATTAATTACTCTATTATCTACACATATTATCCATTATCCATCTTTCTTTAGATTTAGAAATGTTGATGTTGCACATGGACTCATACTCTCCCTTATCACCTTATTTAGTAATTGAATAACATATTTATTTAATTCTACATGTTCTATTGGACTCATTCTATAAGATATTTGATTGGGTAAAGCTAATCCTAGAATCAAATCAATGTGATGTTGTATATCTCTCTTCGATGGTAAACCATCTGGTAACTCATTGGGCATAACATATGCATATTATTTCAACACTCTTTCTAATTTTATTTGTATTGTCACAATTTATGTTTCTTCATTCTTTACTACTAATGCATAACAACAACCTGCTACCTTCAAATCTTGGATAAATTATTTAGTAGAGAACATGCTTTTTATCTTCTCTTCCTCTTTAAAAGGTAAAAAAACTACCTTTGTACCACTTTTTAAAAAATTGTATGTGTTCTTTGCTCCATCATGAACTAATTTCCTATCAAATTACCATGGTCTCCCTAATAACACATGACATGCATCCATCAGAATGACATCATACCATATTTCATCATTATAACTCTTTCTTATAGAAATCTTGATTAAGCAACTTTTATCTACTATAACTTCATTCCCTTTCTTAAACCATGAAATCCAATAAGGATTATGATGATTTTCACATTACAGATTTAGTTTCTCAATCATTTCTTTAGAAACCATATTTTCAAAACTACCACCATCTATAATTACTTTACATACCTTTCTACCTAAAGTACATCTTGTTTGAAAAATATTTAAACATAGCCATGCATCACCACCTTCTTTATTTTGTACTTGTTCCTTACTTGGAGTGATAATGGTTATTCTCATCATTTGGTTCTCTCCAAAATATGCTAGTGCAACTTTAGTATTTTGCTCTTCTATTTCAGCCTCAACTAGATTTACTCTTGGATGATCTTCTTGTCTCCTTTCTTGATATTCATAGTTTGGACACTGAAATGCTCTATGACCTTATTTTTCACATATATAATAGACATAAGATCTATTTTGATTCAAAAACCATCCTATATAACCACCATAAACTCATCCTCTATGAAATCCTCTTCCTCTTTATTGGTATTGAAACCCTTGCCTACTATCATCTTGGCTTTCTACACCATGTGATGATTTACCTTTATTGGTATTAAATCCTCTTTTGGTGGTATTAAACCCACCTCATCCCCTTATTGGATTTGATCCACCTCTTCTTGGACTAGTAGATGTCCTTCTAAAAGTATGTCTATTTTTTTTCATTAGCCTTTGAAGCTAATTGATAACCCTCCTCCCTGTTATATATTTTATGCATGCTTAATTCATATTCAATAGAAAATTTCAAACCATTTACAGACCTTGAATCCATATGCTCTTTTGTTTCATCATGCTCCACTCATATAGAGAGATTGTAAAATTCATCTGTATACTCTTGTATATTATAATCTTTTTGCCTTAAATTTTGAAATCTTTTATATAAGGTTTGTGCATAATCCATAAGAAGAAATTTCTCCCTCAGCTTATTTTCCATCTTTTCCATGAATTAATCTTCTCTTTACCTTTTTTCTATCTCTCTTTTTGTAGGTGATCCCACAAAATCATTACATGAACTTTCAATTTCATACATGCAAAATTTTCCTTCTTGTCTTTTCTCATAGTCTTCCCCTCAAAGAACTTCTCCATGCTATTCATACAATCTATTAACTCCTCTAGTTTAAAAATACCTCCATAATATATAAAATCAACCTTGATTCCTTAATTTCTTCCTTATAAATCCTGAACCATCTTATCTTCCATCGATGGTGGCTACTCTTGTTATCCTTCTTCTTTCTAAATTTCTTCATCATGATCTGTGTCTTCCTCATCACCACCTTATCTTATTTTTTGATTGGTGATAACCTTTATTAATTATTGAGCTTGTGTTTGTATCTCTTTTATAGTTTGGTTCATATGTGCTACACCTACTCATCCTCTTGTGATTCTTTAAACCTCCAAGATTCAAACTTACTCTAATATTAGATAATGAACTAGAAAACTAACAAGAGTAAGGAAAAATACCAATAGGCTAAGATCTTGAAACAATACTCAGAATTGATTCATATTGATTGCTTAAAATAATAATAACCTAAACCATGCTTAAATAAGCCTCAACTCAGATTTAGAGATGATATGAAAAAATTCTAAAAGCCCTAACATCTAAAATAAAACTTCTATTTTTAATAGCTATTATTTTCATTAAGTCGTGCATGAAAGCATGTGTAACTCTAAAAATATCTTGAAATATTTTAAACACTAAAATTATCCTATGGGATGAAATTCAACTAAAGTTGGATTTTGGTTCTCAAAATATATAATTTTTAAAAATAGAAAATTCCCAAAAAAATTATTAAACTAAATTATTGGACCCTATTTTTTTTTGCATCAATTAAGTATGCTAAATCAAGTTAATAATAAGAATTAAATATATCCACTAATTTGTTATAGAATTAATTAGATTTAACCTTTCTCAAAATATAAATAAATAGTGCAAGGAATAACTTAGTTTGAAAATAACTAAGATGGATGATCTAGAGGCTAAAAATTGAGGTAAAATATAGTATGAGTGTCATAAATAGGATCCTAGTGTCAGAATATTTCTTGGATAGTATCACCCTAAATATATAGTAGAACCATTATTGGAAATGTGGTAGTAGTGTCCCTATATAAGTGGTAGTGTCCTCAATGCAAGATTATCCCAAGATTATGGGTCCACCCATGTTTAGATTTTTAACCCCTATATATTGCTTGTTTTGAATAAATTTATGAAAAAATACTAATCCTCCATGTACCAAGGGCATCTGGTTGATACAAAGGTAAAAAGTGTGTTTATTAGTGGAGTAGGTTAAACATCCTCAACACCCTATTGTGATGAGATTTGCCTATGTACCAATACTCTGAGGAGGGTTCAAGCCTTATGTAGTTCTTCCCACCTATGTGTTGGTGTAAGTGTAAGTGAATCTAGTATGATAGTGGCCTTGAGTTCTTTGAATGTGCTTGAGACTAGAAATCTAAATAATTTAAGCTTAGGAGTATTATAAATGGTAGTATGTAAAAGTAAGATAGGATAGGGATTGATAACCTTAATTATGCATAACTTATTCTAAGTTTAAATTTGTATTTTGCATCTAATTTCCATCTAATGGTTATAGAGATAAGAGTCATGTATTTATAATATTGTAATCCTTGTGTAGGTGTTAAAAGAGGTCTAGGCTAACCCTAAGAGGTTTTAGATTAGAAAAGATACCTATTTAAGAAAAATATGGGAAAAGGACATTATCACCATTATTGGGATACTAGCATCATGTGGTGCTAGTGTCCTTATTATGGATCTAGTGTCCAAGTGGAAAAACACTAGTCATAAAGGGCTAGGATCAAGAAATGATGGCTTTAGACTACTTAATGGATGACTAAGGACCGTTATGGCTTGAATTAAGGTTGGATAAGTATGAGAATAGGATGTATGATAGGTCTAAGGCTAAGTTAGGATAGGTAGTCTCAAGTATCACTATTACTCAAATACCACTTTTAGGTGATTACACAGAAAAACATAAGTTATTCAAAAATATCATTGGAGGTATAGTCAAAATATGTTGCATGAAATACCCTTAGCTGTTTTTTTAGACCAAATTTATCATCATGTAATGTATGTTTGGGAGTTAATAAAATGCATAGTTAAGAGATAAGATTAAATATGTAAAACTAATGGATTAATAATAATTCATAAGAATTAGTTGAATAAATCACTCTAGAAGCACCCTATTCTTATTTTATCACCTTAGTCTAAAGATTTGTGTTAGTCTACATGAGGGATTTTCTAGTAAACACGGATGATGATGTCAAATTGTTAATGATCATATGATGTAGATATGTTTGTTGTGTAGATACTAGTAATGAAATATGAGGAAAACCTTATGTTTCATCCACACCTTAGGTAGGCATGATATGTGGAACCATATTTATAGATTTAGGAATAGTAGTTATTGTATTCATAGTATCAACACCTATTTTAGAGTCAATAACTCTTAAAGGTTGATAAATATCTTTGAATGGGTATCATTCCTATTAACCTTAGCCTTTGTTGTATTTTTTTAATTTCATACCTAGTTACATATAATAATGTGTTATTTAAATATGGATTGATATTAAGATATTGATATAATTTTTATTGATACATGTCATCATATTTATCCTTTAGAGTTTACAATTATTCTTCATGGGCATTTTTGGATTCAACATTTAGAAATCCCATCAATATGATTTAATTTATAATTTGGGATGGTGATAGAATATACCTCTATAATAGGGGAGGGATGGTATATATATATATATTAATTAAGGAAGTCTAAATGTTTTGTCATGATTGATTTTATACTTAGATTTTTTACATAATTTTACCCCTTGGGATTATATAATTAAATATATTATGTATTTAATGAAATAATAAAGTAATTATTAAAATCAAAACTTGAGTTCATAAATATAAATTATGTATATAAATTATAGTAATGAATGATTTATATGAATGGAGGGAAATAAAAAATTAGGTCTAAAAATTAGATTTAAAATTAGAAATATGAAATGATAGAAATATGGATGAATCCTCTAAGGAAACCTAGGGTTTGACATGACCACTATAAGCAATGAGTTCACAAGTGTGTTTCACCTTATTTTTTATTAATTATCTAAATAGAGCTTATGATAATTCATATTGTCTATGATATATATTAATTAGTAAAATCTTAATGTTATAAAAACATTTGAAATAACACACTACTTTAGATTTAAATAGTCTAGAGGATTTAGGGAAATTATCTTATTACTAATATATTATAGTTTGAGACTTTGTGTAGCTCATAAAAAGGTCTAAAAATAGATTTAGAGTAACTAAACATTGAATATTAATTATTTAGACCTTCCTAGACAAATCCATCAACTCTTAAATGTCTTTTGACATAAAGCTATATAAAATATGATATATCTGTCATTGTTACATATACCCAAATATTTCAACATAGATAATTATTTATTATTTAAAACCTTATATATGCATGATATTATAAGTTTTTAACATGCAAAAGTCCATAAAATGTGTCTCCTTACTTTGAAACCATAGATCTACATTTGAAACTAGGTTTAGTCCTATACAAAAGGAATAAATATGGGTCAATTTGACACCAAAAACCTCCTAGTGAGTTTTTAAGCACTACCTATGTCTCCATTACTCTAAAGAGATCTCAAATTGTATGTAGTTCTCTTGGTAAAGTGAATGTGTTCAATGGAAATACTTTTGTATGGAAGTAGCCTATGATATATATGTTGACACATGGTAGTAGAAGATGTAACTTAGATGAGGTTCTTAATACCTAGATATAACATGATCCTAAAGACTAATTTATAATTTGGGACATTTAGAGTTGTCCTTCTCAATGTGAAAGTGATATAATAGACTTGCATAGTAAATTTTGACAGATGTTAGATAGGGTAATATTATTAGACATTATAAGTATACATTGTTGATTATTTTGGCAATTTTCACACCATAAACATGAAAAACATATGCGATGGACTATAAATATGTTTTGAATCTTGAAATTGACCATCTCTTCATAAGTGGACAAGTTCAATGGAGTTGTACTACTTCATAAATATGAACACATTTGAATATGGATAGAGGTTTCCAAAATTCTAGGAACACTTATATGATGATTAGGATATAGTTTGATTAAGATCCTAATAATATTATTCATAAAATTTGGTGATTATTATATATGACTAATATCAAATCAATAATGATATTTCCATAGAAGGCAAGTAGATAGGATAGATTGGTGTGCAAGAGTCATATGTGTACATAAAAGTCATTTAAGATAAACATATGTCAAGAATGGCATTTCCATGTATGTGATACTATATTATAATGTTTTTAAAAACCCTCCCTTCTCTAATTTTTAAGTTTATCTCATTCCATTTTATAGAATGGAAATTTTACTATGAGTGGTTGTCCATATCCCAAAACATATATCTATCCTCAACAATCAATGGTGTTTATTTGATTACCAATAGATTTCTCAAAAACAAGTCCCCAAAATGGACATCTAAATTTTTAATGGAGATGTCTTAGTCATCTCTATCTACCAAATGAAGTTTTTTCTATAAATTTGAACCAAATTGCATCCTAACAGAAGGTTTTAATGATACCTCTATGTTTATAACTTGTTCAACTCATTTGGTACTATTGTCTTAGTGATAAAAAATAAAGATATCATGATATGGTTGATTTTCATGGAGTATGTTTTGCCACATTATATTATATCCCTAATTAATAACTAATTCATTTAATTTGATAATTTTAGACAAACATGCACATTCAAAGACTATATATGGAAATCTCAAACACTTAGTTTGAGAGTGCAACATGTTATAGAGGATAATAAGTTTGACTTGTATTCAAAATAATTAAAATACCACATTTGATATGAGATAATAATATTTGATTCATCATATATTTAGTAATTATTTATTATTGAAATAAGAGTGGAGAAATAAATTTGGATACTATGAAATAATAATTCATCCTTGGATGTTCTATAAGATCTCTCCCCTCTTCTTACTTGTGTCTTCCTCTTGGCCTGAAGGTCCCCGATGCCTTCTAGGAAGATATTATTAACAAATTCAGCAAGAAACTTGTGGGATGGAAAGGAAATCTTTTATGCCAGGTAGGTAAGTTAACTCTTCTCAAAGATTGTATTCAAAGCATACCTACTTATGCTTTAAGTCTCTTTAGAATTCCTATTAAATTTGCTGAGTCTATTGAAAAAATTTAAAGAAATTTTCTATGGAATATTACTGAGGAAAAAAGGAGAATGCCTTTAATTGCTTGGGATCATGTTTGTAAACCTCTCGGTGAAGGGGGATTGGGAATCAGGAAAATCAAAAGTATGAACAAAGCTCTTTTAGCCAAACTAGGTTGGAGAGTTTACCATGACAACAAAGATTGGAGTACCATATGGAAACATAAGTACCTCTTCAATGCTAAGTCCCTTCCTAATTTATTTTCTTCTCCTAATGTTATTCATCCTTCTTCCATATGGGGGGCTGTTCAGGGGACCAAGAAAACTCTAGGAAAAAGGATGTTCTTGGAAAATTGGTAATGGGCTTAAGGTGAAATTTTGGGATGATGTCTAGTTAAAGGATCATCCATTGATTGGATATTTTCATGACAAGGATTTAGTTGATCGATGCAAGCAGAGATATGGCATATTAGTTAGTCATTATTGGTAGAATGATTCCTAGGTGAATTTAACAAATGTTGATCAAGGCTTCAGTAACATCCAATTATCTCTCAATGACGTCTCTCTTTATCCTTATCTTAAGGATGAGATTATTTGGCATGTTGACCCTAGTGGCCAATTTAAAGTCTCTACTATCTTCACTTCAAAGGAAAAGGGTAATCAAACTTTTTGGTCTCATGCCTGGATTAAGGGGCTCACCCCCAAAATTAATATCTTCTTTTGGACTCTACTTCAAAATAAAATTCTAACCCTTGACAATCTACAAAAAAGAGGTATAAATGTGGTTAATAGGTGTATTTTATGCAAAAATGGAATTAAAGATAGAGACCATATGTTCTTAAATTGCTCTTACACCCAGCAAGTTTGGACTGAGATTCTTAGTTTTTGGGGTATAACATGGGTCCATCAAAACAATGTGGAACTCACTTTTAAAATCTGGTCCTACCCCTCTAAGGATCCTGATGCTCATTTTATTTGGAAACTAACTCTCCCTCGTCTCTGGTGGGGTATCTAGAAAGAAAGAAATAATAGAATATTCAGGAGTAAAGAACTTCCAGGATGGGTGCTTGGTTAGAATATCATTAGAGCCATCAAGGAGAACTTTAAATCCTAGAGGGATTATGATCAAACCTTCCAATTTGATAACCCTTTATGATCTGAAGGGGCCAATTTGAAAACTGATAATCCAAGATCGATCATAAAATGGTATGTTCCTCCTAATGTATGGATCAAAGGGAACTTTCATGGAGCAGCTAAGGGAAATCTAGGAAGAGCGGGATGTGAAGGGGTCTTGAGAGATCATGTGGGATATGTAATTGATGCTATCTCTGTCCCAATTGGTAATTCAAATAGACATATTGTTGAAGCTACTACAGCCCTCTACACTATTAAATTAGCTATTGATTTGGGGTATTCCAAATTATGGTTGGAATTTGATTCTTTGAATATTATTAACACCCTAAATAATAAAAATTCAATCTCATGGTCTGTTGAGGTTACGGTTATGGAAATCAAAGACTTAATTCAAAAATTTGAAAAAGTGGCCATATCCCATATATATCGAGAGGCCAATGGGGTCACTGACTAGATAGCCAATCATGTTGTTCAAATGGGGCATAAGGTGAGGTGGCTTGATGAATTAAATAAGCACATTGATCTTAAATTGCTTATTAATTATGATGCCATTCATTCCAAAGTGGGAAAAAATTGCTTGGATTAGCAATTTAATGATTTGTTGGAGTGGCCTTATAGCTATCAGATTACCTTCCCTGAGGAGGCACATTCATGAAAATGTAATGTGGTCACTGCATGTGTCATCAAAAAGGTGAATTCCATTTCAAGTAACAAATAACCGGGTCCATTTCAAACTTTCTACCTTCTGTGTTTGGGTGCTTCTAGTTTTTCATTTGCTTTGCAATATGAGGGGTGAACCATGGAAGCAAGAGCCCAAAAAATGTGATGACTAGAAGGCTAGACTAGACGTATGGAAGATTCTATAGAAAGGGAAGGTGGTCAATTATCTGGAGCATTTGCATGGCTTTAAACCCCATGTCACTACCACCTTCTTTAAAAATTAGGTTGATGACAAAGTTACTCTCCATGGAGTCACTATGAAGCTTACTAAGGAATTCATTGCTGAGGTTATGGGGCTTCCCATGGGTGGTATTAAGTTCTCAAAATAGACTAGTATCTGCAATGCAACCTACAAATTTTTTTTGAAGACATATGTAGAGGAGAAGCAACTAGAAAAGAATGGAGACTTATTTGATGTGGAACAGATAAAATGAATTTGGTGAGATGTGCTATGCTTTATTTGTGAGTACTTTATCCTTGATGGTAGGAATAAAAGATTTCACAAATTTCATTTTGTTTTTCTCAACCACTTTAGGCATAAGGATAGAATTTCTTTACCTTTGTATCTGTGTTTTTCATTACTTCAAAGCTTGTATGCCCATAGGAAGAAGGAGTCTCACCCCATTTTACATGAAGGTCTGATACTTCTCATAGAGGGTTTTTGTAAAAATAAATCCATAGATTCGACTCTTGACAAACATAAGGGTTCTTAGTCCAAAAAGTGTAAGAAGGATGAGAAGATTAAAGGGATAGAAAAGGTAAAACCAAAACCCTCTAGTTCTCAAAAACAAATTATAGAAGAGTATTTTGAGTCAGAGAGTACTGAAAGCTCTGAGAAGGATGTCTTGAAGGAAGAGGAAGGGATGAATGTTGTGGAGTTCAGCTCCAATTTGGATGGATATCCAGAAACTAAAGGAAATATTGAGAAAGGGAATGAAGAGGATAAAGTTGAGGGAAACTCAGAACAAAGCAATTCTGATAATGAGGGTAATTAGACTATGTCTGGGGGAGGTGTTAAAGACAAATATATCTTAATTGATGATCCTATTTTTATGAGAGAGGAAGATCACATGGTTTTGGCTTCTACTCCTGATATGGAGACTGGGGGACAAGAAAAGGAGGACCCTATTAAGCATGAAGACCCTGTTGAGACTAGAGAGGAGGAACTGATGGATAGGGAGGAACAAATTGAAAAGGTTGATTCCCCTCCACATGAGATTGTATAAGACATTTGTGACTCTCTGTAGAGGGAAACCAAGCTTTCCTTCCTGAATTCTACCAAGTTCAAGGCTGACTCTATTCTCCAAGTTGATTCTTGGATCTATAATGAAATAATGGGGCTGAAGAAGAATGTGGAAACAATGCAACACAATCAAGATGTTGATCGGACCATAATCAACCACTTGGAGGTGAAAATGAGAGATATCCCAAAAAAACTCAAAGATTATGAGCATAATCTTAGAATGCTCATCAAGGAAAGTAGAACAAAGATGGAGTAGGTAACATCAAGCATCTGTGCTACTACAGCTAGCCTTGGTAAAAGAGAAAATGAAGAAACAATATCCTTAGAGGGTCCAAGTAAGAGGACAAGGTAGAGTTAGAGGAAGAAAGCCTTGCAAGCTGCTGCTATTTTGGCTGCTAACTCCATCCAGGACACTACTACGATTGGGAAGGAGTCTATTAAGATGATCATGGAATTGCAATAGAAGCCTAGGGTCTTCTTTGTTGGTTTTTTTCCTATTCATGTCCTTATTGCTGGTTTCTATAATTGGTTCTTGTTTTTGGTACTATTTCTTGGTTCTTGGTCTAAAACTTTATCTGAGGTTCTAGGTCATTGTAAAACCTAGGTACTTTTATTGGACTATGTTTGTGGTTTTAGGTCCCTGTAAAACCTGATTTTGATGCTGCTCTTTAGTAGGTTTTAGGATTGATTTTCCTGGTGGTGGTTAATGTTTTATCTTTTTTGATTCTATTAAAGGGTTTTAGGGTCCCTTCAAAACCTACTTTTACCATAATCTAAAAAATAATTCATTATTTCAATGATAAAGTAACCTCAAATCATTACTTATCACAAAAAACATGATAAATTCCTCAATAAATTTAGTAAAATTATAAATTTATTTTAATTTAACTATGATAAAAAAATATAATATATGATATAATTGTGTGGATAATAATTTACTATATATCGATGAAACGCTCAAAGAAAATGAACATATATTTTTATCACAAAGCTATATCAAAGGATCCATTACAAACCATATCTTACCATAAACTATTGAGGATTAAATCTTCACAAACCCTTAATGTATTAGGATTTATCAATAAAATAAATGATGGTAGTTTTATACATATTATTTTTATCACTTCTATGTTAAGAATTTAAAATGAAACTTATTCCCATAAGTACAAACAACATACATGTTTAGATTCACCTTGGGGCATCCTTAGGTGAGATAATTCACAATATTAAGTCTATTCAATTATAATTCTCATCATTTTATCTATTCAATTATTTTAATCTAATAAATTCACTAATTCTCCTTCACCGATAAATTAATGCAATTAAGTCCCCTTCTCTAAATTATTCTTCTAATAAAATTCCCCACATTGTATTAACTAAATTAATCTTTGATTAATTGAATTAATCATTCTTATGATTATAACTCTATGGAAATGGAATTATAATTTCCTTTTAATTATTAACTCTTCCTTTTATTCTCATTCCAAATTGCATATTCATTCAAGAAAGAATATTGAGATCTTATTGAATATTTTCTTGGGATCTCACTAATTACGAAACAAATTAATATGAAAGATTATTATCCACCATTCATCTTGAAGATAAGATTAAGGGCCCAAAGTGAATCTTGTGATATATTTTATGGGAACATTCTCAACCTTTCTTCTTAGAAAGATGATGGACTTACATTGATTATCTATGTGATTTCTTGGTAATGATTCTCCACCCTTCATCTTGGAAATAATTTAAAGGACCCAAATTAAATCTTAAAAGGATTTTTTGAGATAATTATTCACCCTCCATATTTAATTCAAGATGGAGGGTTCATATTAATTCTATTTAAATGTTTTCAAGGGCCATCCCCAACACTTCTAAGAAAAAAATGAAGGACTCATGTTATCAATCCATGTGTTGATCCACATGAAAATTTGAGGATGAATTTATAACCATAAATATTGGATTCAATCTGAGGGGTTCTCATAGATTAGTGATTTTTATAAATACACCCCTTCCCCTTGTAATTCAACATGCCTAATATTTATAATGAAGTGCTACCATTTTATCACACTAGATTGTTCATCGAAGGTCATGCTTATCGACTCAAATTCTAAAAATATTCAATAATATATGGTACATTTTTGGGTATTAACATTTAAAAAGACTATATGAAGATAAATATTATCTAAATCATATGCAAAAATGAGGTTTCAACTGAAGGTTTACATTGTATTAATTTAATCTTAGAATTATTATTTTAATCTTTTTCTATTCACAAGGTCTTAAGTATAGATTATTAGTTATTCATACTTCATTTTATCATTTAAATTTATTGAATAAGTATAAATAATAATATATAGATTCTAATGATAGATATGACATAACCAGTGGGATCCAAATCATACCCCACAAATTATTCTAATATCTTTATCATTCTTCTAGTTAAAAAAACTTATTCTTATTTTTACTAGGAAATAGATAGTAAAATGATCCTAACTTTTTATTTGTTACCTTTTTTAATCTTAATTTTTTACCAAGTGTGTGTAGTCATGTACAATGAAAAAACTAGGAACTCGAGTGTGGATGGTGACACCCAAACCATATGTCCCTCTAAATTACTCTTATGACCCTCATAATCTTGTTTCCACTAATTCCTATTCATCCATAGCCTTTTAGACCTGATCCTAGCTAATCTAGGTACCTCTTTTCATGACCAATCCATCCCCCCAAGTCCCATCTACCTAGGACAATATCACCACACTATGATAGTAGTGCCAATGCCACTCTTGTCTTATTTTGGCACTATTATGCAAGCTCATTTCTAGCCCCAATAGTCAATTCCTTTTAGTTCCACATCTTTTTCCTTATCGGCCTAGTTCGAGCAAATTCAATTCATGACCAATAGATCCCTATAAAATTCCATTAAAAGATAACTAGGAAATGGTTGGCAAATATTATCAAGTAAGAAAGAATACAAGTAAAACCACTTAGGTAATCTTCCCTATTCTCTATATATAACCATCTAGTACAGTCCTAAGAACATCTAAATCTTTGCATCAATCCATAGCCATCCTCAAGTACATCCAGTCTAGCATTAATTTCATTCTCATATCAAAATTGCACCAAGCACTTTCAAAGGGAGAACTACATATGGCTTGATCCCTCTTCAGAGTATTGGTATGTAGGCAACATGCCAACACATGGGGTGTGAAGCACATTGAATGTAATTTATGCACACTAACCCCCATTATTGATTAAAATTTGTCACAATACAATATAAGATAAGGTTTTAATATAAAATATACTCTACAAGGATCTCTATAGACTTTTAGCTACTAAAACTTCAGAGATAGGGCCACATAAACCTGCCAAACAAAACTCAAAAAGCTCATATCCTTAAGACAATAGTGGTAGAGGTGGAATATAGTAGTGGTACCACTCCTATCTAGTTATGGAACTCCTATCCAATTATAAAACAAAGTTTAGATCTTATTTTGTGATATTTTCCTAGTCCTGCATAGTTAATATCAACCTCTGGCTAAGTTAGATCAACATAGTTTTAATCTGAGTCTTATTTTCTCCCTCTTATTATTATTTCTAGAAAATATCTAATTTAAAATAAATTTTATAAATTAGTAGCTTATTTATTTTATATTATTTATTTATTTATCAATCTAGAACCTTTAACTAAATTAGGAATAAAACACTAATATTCCCAAAATTGTTAAATCATTTGGTGAACCTGACTTACTTCATTTGTGCATAAAAAATCTAGAAACCCTAGGGTAATTTTAATACTAATTTTCCATATATATTTTTATGATTTTTACCTATATAATAAAATTATAAATTACTATTCAATTTTAAAATTTCATAGTGGTTTTAAAATAATTTTCTTTCAAACCCTAGTTGCCCACACTAGGTCCTAGTAATTTTCCAATCATTTTATAAATTTTTACTAGCATATATAAATTAAAAAATCCATTCAAAATTCAAATTTTCATAGTAATTTGTCAAAATATTTAGTTTTTCCAAACCCTAGTTGCATCTACTAGGTCTTATTAAATCACTAATTTTTAAATAAATTTCTAATTTTTTACTTGCATATCTAACTCAAAAATCCACTTTCAATTTCAAAATTTCATACTAATTTGTAGAAAATATCATCTTTCAAACCCTAACTACATAAAATAGGTCCTATTACTTGTGATATAATACCCTAGATTCTAAAAAATTAGTTTTCAAAAATAGGTTTCACTTATTTACAATTATTTCTTACATTTCTTGCACAAAATAAAGAAACTATCATTGGTCATATCATGTACATGAATGATGAAACTTACCATATGATAGTAAAAGGATTAATTATTTTCATTTCATGCTTACTTTTTATAATAAGGGGTTATATTACAAAATTCATTTGTAAAAATGCACAAATTTTCAATTTTATTTTAGCATACTCTTTGTCACTCACGTGGAATTTTTTTTAGGTTTATCATACTAAACATGTTAGAAATGTTATGATTCATGTCAAAATTTTCTATACATTCATGCACAATTTCATATTCTCTATCCCTTGCTTTCAATCTCTCATATGGAAAAATTTTCAAGTTTATAATTCTAAACATGTTAGAAAGGTTATGATTCATGTCAACAGTTTTTATACATTACAATTCCATGCTCTCTATCCCTTGTTTGTTATCACTCATAGGGAATATTTTTTATTATCATATTTATATACAACGTATAGCTCTACTTACATGCATTTCATCCCATATACATGGTTTCTACCTAGATGCATCTAAATCCTTGGCTACATGGTTTTCACATAAGATAACTACCACATGTCAAGTTTCAATGTCATATCTTATGCATGGGAAGGAAATCCCTTCTCCTCCTCTCCCCAAAGAGGGAGATATTTACTTTCCCTCTAACCAGGTCCATGTTATCACCCTTAAAAAATGTGAGGTGTCCTAGATATTATTTTAAATGTCTACATTCAGCTTATAGCTTATTCAAAACCTCTTTAACATATGTGCTTACATGTTCAATCGAAAGTAACTAGGGTTTGCACTTGTGAGACTCTAAGGGATAAAATCACTAGTATTATTAAGTTATTTTAAGATTTACAAACATATAATAAGTTATTACATGAAAATATCACAACATTGGAAAATTATATTTTAATATAAAGGCCTCAAAGTTATCTTATTGTCAATCATGTATATGCACCTTCACCTAGTCAATTGGTTGCAAGCAAAATTACATATCAAAACAAGAAATCACAATAAAGTAACTCTAAAACTAGTGATTGAAAAATCATTCAAATTTAAACAAAGAGTTCAAGTGAGGTACTAAGGGAAATGATTAAATTTAAGGTGATAGTACTACCTCCTCTATATCCAGTGAGAAGATCCAGATGTTATTATGCATATCATAGAATGTATGTGCATCACATAGATTCATGTTTTGCATTGAAAAAAACATATAAAATAGATAAATCATTCAATCAATCCATAGTGACACAAGAACACATTCACAAAGTGTTAAATTTAGAAATAGTACAAAAGTGGTTACCAAAGCATAACTTAGAATAAAAAAGATTCAAAAAGCAAAATTAGATCAACAAACAATACATAATCATAGGTAAAGAATGGAAAATATGTAAATATATCTCTCCAAAATGATGCTCAAATTTTAAGGTAGTATGGGTTTGGTCAACAACATTGACAATAGTTTGATTATCAAGGTCAAGGGTAGGTCAAGCATGCTCAAGGCATCACAACTCCTATTCTAGTAGTTAATAATGTTTTTCACCAAGGTTTGTGACTTATTGAACATACTAAGGTAAATAATTCATAGACACAATTTATAAAAAGAAAAGATCCAGATAAAACAAAAGTTAACACCAACATTCCATTGGTTCAAAATCAAGATGATAATGATGAGTGGAATAATACATGTTATTATGATTTCCAAGATACCTACAATGAATCTAAATATTCAAATTCATATTCACAATAATTCCCTTGTGCTTCACAATCACACATGATTCCTTTGTTTTATACAAGAAATAATGATAGGGAGTCTCCCATGAGACTCATCAATTAGTACTATCTTTTCTCAGCCTTACTTGTACATAGTTTCCTTTTGCTTGTACATAGTCTTTTTTCAATTTCTTCTATAGTCTCCTTATGATTGATTGTACATAGCTAATTTTTAAAATAAAAACACATTTAAATATATCAAAAATCTAAAAAAATACAAATACATTCAAAAAAACCAAATATATTTTGATTGTATACATCATCTATGCTTTACATTGATACTACTATGCTAGACTTAAATTTTCAATTCTATGATTATTATCAACATTACCATGCTTCACTTGATATTATTTGAGTGTGTGAAGTGATATCTAGCTCCTTGATTGCTTCACTCTACCCATTAATGGGGCATAATACTTATACATTAAGACATACATTGATATAGATACCCACTGGAGGCATCTTCTACATGACTACACCATCCAGGTTATGTCATTCCTACACCACACACTCTAGTTATCATGTTGATGTACATTATTTACTAACTTACATAGATTACTCTATCAAAACTCACAAGTATAGAAAACTTGTGTATTTATTAGCATATACCTCATTTTTTAGTACCATGTCTTGCATAATTTCACTTACTCATTTGATTAGTTAGATGTGATTATATTTCCAATATATTACATGCTTTCCTTTTTTTCTTTGCATAGCTAGATGTGATTGCATTTCTTAGTTCTAGTTTTGTCTCCTATATGTTAAGTAGGTAATTTTCTAATGTCCTTTGATTCTATGTATTATGTGTGCCTTAGGACATTTTCCAATGCCCTTTGCCTATGCTCTTATATGTGATTTTGGATTTCATGCCAGCCTTGCTTGTTTCAATTATATGTGTATGTGAAATTTAAACATGCCTTGTATGCTTACTTTCTAGTTTGATTGACATGTGTCCATGTCCCTTTTTTGTTTCGCCCCTTGGCCACTCTTGCATGCTTCTTTATTTTTGCCTTATATTCTTATTTCTTGTTTTCTTCTCATTATTTTCAATTCCATGATTCACATCATGTATTTATCTTGCTTTGGATGCCATGATGGACATCATGCTCCATCCCTCCAACTAGAAACTAACAATTAATAACTAACCAAAATTTCATTTCTAGTTCAGTACATTACACATGTTATTACATTATTATATCCATCTAGGAATACTTCTATCGATCTAACAATCTCTTAATATAAATCATGGTATATCTTGAGATATCTTATCAATTATCATTATTATATCATGTATCTTTACAACATAACACACATATATGTACCTTTCATCTAAGTGAAATCATTGTAAGGTCTTCATTCCTACCCTTAAAAGAGGGGGTAACAAATAGGGGCTTTGTATCATAGATCAGATCTCCCAATGGTAAAAATAATAGTTTTTAGAACACCTAAAATAATAACCATACATAAAAATAGTTATGATAGACTAGGTAGATAGTCAAGAATCTAAAATAGTTACCATATTTAGCCTTAAAAAATAGCACCCAACTTGGACAAAAGTGTTGATGACACTAGTGTCCACTTTCAATGCTCCTATCCAAATCTTAGAGAAACTAGATTTTCTATAAATAGATAGAAAGGTAAGTTCAGTTACAGTTTTGTCAGCTATAGTTCAAACCAAAATTAGTAGTTTAAGTATAGTTTTCTCAAAGAATCTATATATAGGGGGCATCATGTGCAACATGATGGCTCTTTCTTCCAATTTTAGATAGGGTAGTTGGTATAAATTGTAGATCAAAATCCATGTTTCACACACCAGTGATTGGGGGTAATGTACATGGCACATTTGGTTTCTTTCTTTTTGAATTTATCATTACGAAGGAATTATTAGTAGTTACATGCCTTAGTCCATCTATAGGTGATTGGAATAATTTTGGTTTGGATTTCATACAAACCTAAATTTTGATTTTCTAAGTTATTGAGTTCTTGAAAGGATTCCACATAAGCTATATTCTTAGTTTTAGAGTGGCTTTCAGATAAGCCTAATCTCCATCCTTTAGAGTGGTCAAGAGTGGCCTAGTTTCCAACATAATTTTGAATATCCATGCCAAAAATATTATATCATAGTACATTTAGGGGATTTAAGAACCATCTCATATGTCACACATTTCATATAGGTATTAGTTTATAGTTTCACTTCATGAGGCAATAATGGAGCTAAAGGACTAGATATCCTTTGTATTTTTGAGCCACCTATTTAGAGGGATTGGACACATATTCCAAACATATATCAACACATATATGAACACCTAACTTCACTTAGTGGGTGATGATGGAGCTAAAGTGTCAGCCTTTACATTCTTGACTCATTTCAGGGGAATTGAACACTCGATTTTGTTCATGATATTACTCTTGGTACAACACACATCTAATATTACTTATCATCACTCAACATCACTTTAGGTTTTATATTTGTTTGTGTACCTAATGAGGTGTATTCATTCCTCTCTCTCTCTCTCTCTCTCTCTCTCTCTCTCTCTCTCTCTCTCTCTCTCTCTCTCTCTCTCTCTCTCTCTCACCTAGCTTTGTACATTTTAATTTTAGATATAGCGTATGTAGTAAGAATTGATCTACTCTTTATTTTCACTTGAAAATTTACACTTCATAGTGTGCTCTCTCTATACACACCCAAAATCACATATCTTCATGATCTTTACCCTTGAAATTAAATTTCGGTACACTTTCTATTTTTCCTTCATCCTAGTGTTTCAGTTTGTTGTATCAATAGAATAAAAGGGGGGCACAAATGGAGTTATATAAAATGCAAATGGTAATATGAGAATGGATAATGACACCTAACCCATAGGTCCCTCTTTATTTCTCTCATAACCATAATAGGCTTATTTTCACTAATTCCCAGTCATTTGTAGCCTTTTGGACATGATCCCGGCTAAGCTAAGACCCTATCTTAATGACCAATCCATCCCAATAGGTCCTATCTGCCTCAAACAATAGTGCTAATGCCACTCTTATCCATTTTTGGTTTTATTTTCTAAGCTTATTTTTGGCCCCAATGTTTAATTCCTTTTTGTTCCCCATCCTTCTCCTTTTTAGTTTAACTTGTTAAAATTCAATCCATGACCAATAAATCCATGTAAAATCCCATTCAAAGATCATTTTAAAAAGGTTGGAAAATATTATCAAGCAAGAGTGAATATAATTAAAACCACTTAAGCAATATTCATTATTCTTTGTATATAACCATCTAGTATAGTACTAAGCACATAAATATTTGCATCAATCTCTAGCCATCCTCAAGCACATCTAGTCTAGCATTTCTTATATTCTCATATAAAAATTACACTAAGAAATTTCAAAGGAACAAATAAAAATGGATTTATCCCTCTTCAAAGTATTGGTATGTAGGTAGCATGCCCATACATATGGTGTGAAGCACATTCAATGCATCTTACACACACTAACCCCTTCTCTTGTTTGAAATTAGTCAAAGTACAATGTAAGATAGGGTTTGAAGAGAAAATATACTCTAAAGGGATCTATATAGAATTTTGACTACAAAAACTTCATTTAAAAGGTCACACAAACCTACCAAACAAAACACAAAAATCTCAAATCCTTAGGACAATAGTGACGGAGGTGGACTATAACACTGATGCCACTCTTATCTAGTTTTGATGCACTTATATAATCAGAAAATGAAAATTAGATCTTATTTTTTGATATTCTCTTACTCTTACATAGTCAATATCAGCCTCTATCTCAGTCATATCAACATATTTTTAAGCTAATTCTTATGTTTTCCCTCTTATTACTATTTTTAGAAAAGCTCTAATTACAAATAAATTTCACAAATGAGTAGCTTATTTACTACATATTATTTACTAATTTATCAATTGAGACCCTTTAACTAAATTAATAATAAAACACTAATATTCCTAAAATTATTAAATCATTGTGATAATTTTTCCTATGAAAAACCTCCCACAATGTTGTTGAAAAATAATGTATAATTTTGGAGTTATTGTCAAATTGTTGACTGTCACATGTTATTTATGATTTTGTTTTTTAATTAAGAGATGAATGGTAAAATGAACAATAATTTTGATATGTTATCTATTTTAATCTCAAGTTTTTAAATAATGTACATATTTGTCCTAAAAAAACCTCTCAAATTTTAGTTTAAAATTGATTTATATTTTAAGAGTTATGGTGAAATTACCGACTACCACATTTTATTTTTTGACTAAAAAAGACTATTAAAATGATCATTAATTTTGATTTATTATCTATTGTAATATTAATTTTTGTAGGTGTGTGTGTTTATTTATCCTATTATAAATATATAAAAATTTCATGAAATTTTGATTTATATTTTATAAGTTATAATTAAACTAGTGGCTCTTTTTTTATCTCTTTCTATTTTCATTTTTGTAAACATTTTGTTTGCATATTTATTCATGCCAAAGACCGACCAGGAAAATCTAATGACTTAATTCTATTTTAGGTTAAAAAATGGTTTGATGATTCATTCAAACATATGTTACTTGTTCACATTTTATTTGGCATTTTTAAAATGAATTAATATCTCAATTTAGCATTTTAAAAAGAATTAATGTTTTGATTCAATGTTATAAAATATGTTTATTTATGTTCATATTTATTCAATTATTTATTTAATTGTTATCTTAGATGCTTGTGTGATTCATTCACACATATACACTACCATTTGGTAGGGTGACTAAAAAATGTGGAGGTGATCATTTTTTTGTCTTGAGAGATTTGATTATTATGCTATTTGTTTCCCTTAATGGGATACTATGAATCAAAATAACAATACCTTTAAATTTTATTTTTGCTACATGATTTGGGTGTCACTGACTTCTTACAAGTCCTTAGGGAATGGTGATCGGGACTTCATTACCTAAAATTCATATCAACCATGTTATATGATGGGGTATGGAAATTGAGTCTATGTCAGTAATATCTTAGCTGGAATTTCCATTAGAGCTTGATTTCCTAGGTAACACTTTAGTCAAATTATCATAACTAAAGTGGTCACAATGGAAAAAGACCATTGTTCAAATGTCGTATTAAATATTAACATCTAATTGATGTATATTTGTGTGCCCATGTACAAAAATGTATATCAAGACCGTATAAAAATCTCATGAAAACTTTTGCATATGGCCTTTTAGCTACAAAATATTCATCAGTATAGATTCACAAAAGTAACTACAACTAAAGATATCTTTTATGTTTAACTTTTTTCAGAGAAGGGTGGTATTAAAAAACCACCAATAACTAAATTAATTACTTTATAGAATCTTAAATTTTATAACCCTCTCTCAAGGTGAGTATATCAAAAGAATCAATGAATGTAGAGTAATATCACATCACTCACTAAAGTAGGGTTGTGAGATTGACTATTTTATTGATTGGTTATGGTGTCAAAAACAAGAATTACTTCATCCATGTTCTAAGTCAAAATTATTTCCTTTTACAACCAATTGTTTTAGATAAATAACTATCTTGTTTACGATCAAAATATTATGATGTCCATGACATTTTAGACCCATTCTAATCATTTATGCAAATTTATAGTTAAAACCCACTTCAAGACTAGGAATAAATTATAGTCTTAGTACCATTTCTTCATGTTCAAAACAACCCTATTCAATTACAAAAATTTCTCTTTTCATTTCCAAATCATATTCCCATTTATGTCTAGGTATGTTCTAAGTTTTGGTCTAATTAATTTCATTCAAGTTAAATTATTTAGTTTACAATAGTGTCCAACATGCCTCATTACACAAGAATTAGTATGGATTATAATGTTGATTATTATAATGACTGGACTCAATGTCAAACAAAACCTTTAAGGTATTAACTAGATCATCCCCATGATCGATAGGATTTTCTGAATTCACAAGATATGGAAGTTCACCAACCTTAGTAAAATGTTGTGCCATTTACCTATGATACAACTCAAACTCAATTTGACCATGACTAGTTTGACAACAAAGATGAATATCTCTTGTGCTTATTATAGATAGTTTATAAGGCTCCCCCTAACTCTCCTTTATAAACCTTGCATAATGTTGAGAAATAACAACCACAAACACTATCAGAATTATAGATTGGATTGATGATATACCATCTTATAGCCATGGTCCTATAATTTTTTAAACATTATCAATTACAAAAACATCTAGAAAGGGGAAATAAATAATTGTAGCCCCACCCCAACTTTTACCTATCATTATAACCTAATTAGAACAAGTTGGTCAAGTTTTAAATAATTTTTTCACCTTATTAGTTAATCCAATTTGTAATCCACCACTTGTAAAGTGTAATCAAGCTATTAAACATCACATTAAAGATTCCTTGGTTGATCCACTTCCTACTCTAGAGATGTCTACTTATGTTAATTAAAATGCACCTATAGATTCCTAATAATTGGTTGTAGATAATCCCCAAATGAATTCCCTAATCATAATCAATTTATTTTTAATCTCACTCTTAAAGTTTTGTCTAAACAAATATCCCCTAAATAGTTACAAATTTCAACTCATTCCCAATAGGTCCCTATCAAGATACATAATACCATGTCTTCTTCACATCTCCCTAACACTATTATTCTAGAGTCGATCAAGGTATATCCAATACCAATCATATATTGTCTAGTACACATAAACAAGTTCTCTCTCGACAATAGGTTGCTTCTACTTAGTAATGAATTATTTCCACTTAATAATAATTCCTTAGTCAAACACAACAAATTAATTATACGCAACAACGATTATAAATTACATATTTCACTCCCAATCAATACCAAGTTCCTCCTAACTAGTCAAAGTAAAATCAATATTAAGTGACTCTTAACTATTCCAATCATGATAATAGGAATACTGCTTACAATAAGTTATTATATAGAGTTACCACAAATCCAAGTAATACACAATGTCATTCTCAGTTGTATAATCCCCCACTTACATCCCAAAATAATTAATTTTCCCAAGAATGGTATGATATTAAGGACATAATTTTAGGATACCAGCTAGGAGTTAGGACCAAAAATATAAGTTGGATCACATATCTTCATATCTATTTGATGCAAGTATATTTTAGTTCCCTTTACTATCATATTTCAAGATTACTAAATTTGAAAACTATAACAAAAATTTGACCCAAGAGATTTCTTGATCTTATTTTTTGTTTCATAATTTTAATTATGCCATGATACCAATTTACTACTTAATTTACTCTCATAGATTTTTGGCTAGGCTAGATTTAGAGTGGTTTATACATCTTCCCAAAGCTTTTGTCACAAATTTGATTATTTTCATAGACATTTTATAATTATTTTTCATATAAAATTTAACATGAAATGATTATGTCTATTTTATGTGATATAAAATAATGAGGGGTTGATATTTTTGTTTCTTATCTTTAGAGATGGTGAGCATCGGCTAACAAATTTACACATACAATTCCTTATAGTGAATTATAAAAAATATTCATGACCAATTTGAATTTTGAACTAATTCTTAACCTTCGAATATAGTGTCAAAATATTTTTGATGATGTCATTACTAAATTTGTACAAATAGAGAAGGATCTCATTGATAAAGGAATGATTGAAATTTATTCACATAATCAATTTCAGCATCAAAATTAGAACCATAATTAGAACCAAAATTCAACTTAAAATCTAAAAATATGGTAGAGAATAAAACATTTTAATCACAACAAGAATATGGTTGGTAATGAAGTCACATAAGTAATATATGTCTATATGGTAAAGTCACCACCATTATAGAAGGAACTTCAACCACAACTATTTCCCTTGAAAAGGCAACCTCCTCCAAGGAATCATTTCAACAGAAGGCCATTTGCTAATTTGAAAGATCCCATTGATAATTTATTTCACAAGTTAATAACTATTAATATTCTTACTTGTCTAAATATAGAACCGTTTGATGAAATTAAACCTAAACTAGAGTGGTATACGGATAATGAATATTGTGAGTATCATCAGGTCATAGGTCGTGCAATTCATAGATGTGTGAAAATTTAACTTCTCATTAAATACATGTTAGAAATAAGGGAAACTAAGTTAAAATTTACATCATCCTATTCTTATAAGTAAAACATAGAGATATATAAAGACTCTTTACCTCATCATCATACTAATTAGAATGAGAAATGACAACATTAATAGAATAATAATCATAATAAAAATCAAGGTTCCTAGGCTAATAATGTTGACTATTATGCTACCCTTTATGATTATAACATAGTGGGATGTACTATGGAACATCATATGTCAATGATCAAAATCAACCCCCATTCCTATTCCAATAGTTCCCAACAAGAAAATCCCTCCATTTTAGGACTAGGTTTATTTATTTTGGGAGTTCCTTCCCATAATCCTCATCTTATAATTACCATTTTAGGACCTATCTATTGTCCTCTAATTCTCATAATCATGAAATCATATTATTAGAGATAGAACTTCTATATGATAAATGGATGTTCACCATTAAACAACAAGACTACCAAGTTTGTAGATTACCAGAGCTAGAGCTTCTAGATAATAAATGGTTAGTTTCCCTTAATCACCTCAAATCCTATCATAATTGGAAACATTAGGTTATAACAAGAATGTTATCTCTCGAGAGTTTGAGATTGGTGATATAGTGTTAAAATAAAATCAAAATAATAATAATGTTGAACATGAAAATAAAGGTAAGTTTAAACCTAATTGGTTGGGCGCTTTCATTGTTATAGCTAAATATGGTTTTGGTGCATATAATTTGTCTACTCCAGAGGGTTATGAACTAGATGATCCAATGAACATTATTCATCTTAAAAAATTTTATACTTGAATAACCATGATATTATTTATAATTACTCTTAATTAGGGGTATATCTATTATATTCTATCTTATTTAACCTTTCCATCCTTTTTTGGTGGCATCCTTTCACTATTCCCCACCTCAATTTATTATTACCACCCTCATTAGATTAGTAGTATATAGGTAAACAGGTGAATTAGAACAACATCTAATAGAAGTATTTTAGAGTGAATAATGGATTATGTTATAATATCTTTGTATAAGATAATGTTAAAATGTGGAACATCATGATTTTTCCATCTTATATTACTCTTATCATTCCCTTGAGTTCCTAACCATTCTTGTCTACATTCCCTCATTCACCCCATTTCCATCTTGACTAGTTGTTGTAAGAGAAGATGTTGTATCCTATTATAATTTGTTGTTGAGTGGTACTTCTTAAATTGAATATATATGGACAATGATTTTATGTTTCATGTTTGTTATTGAGTTATCATACCCATGGTTACCCTTTCTCTCTTTGATACGTGTTTCTAAAACTATCTTTTATTATTCCTTATATATTCTTTGGTCAAAATACTTTTATTTATATCCTATTATAAAAATTTCCAAATAGTTAAAATATTATAAAAAAATCCTAAAAGTATAAATATTCCCTTATATATAAAACCTTAAAAGATTGCATGAATCAATATCTCACAAGTTTCACAATCTTTGCACATCTCTCATATGATGGTATTGACTAGTTGTCATCATGTTACTAAATTTGTGTTTACTATCACTTGTAGTTAGGTGGAACATAATGAAAAACATGGTTATTCAATCTTCATCTCATCATGCGTGAGACATATAAAAAAGTGGGACCAAATTATTACTATGCTCTATCAATTTTACGAGATCATGTTTCACGCTCTAGTTATTTTGAGCATTTAACTATTAAATCAAAAAAAAATTATTTTCCCTATTCATACTTATCAATTTTTGTGCCCATTTTATATATATCTACAATGGATTGAGGTATAGTTAGACTATGTAGGTAATGCATAGTTTTATGAGGCTAGCTTGACCATCCCTTATTCCATGCTCTTGACATTTTGTTAGCATATATCTTGTCATTTTGACAATCCTATTACTTATATTCTCTTGCCATTTTTTGAGCCCTATTTCTTATTTTTACACCATAATATGTCTTCTTAATTTATCATCACTTTTATTCTTTCTCAAATATATGAGAGAAATATATTTCTCCTAAAGTCCATAAGACTATGTAGGTAGCACCCACTTGCATGGGGAATTTATATTTAGCTCGGCCACCCCTTCCTTATTCTTCTATTCGACTCCTTTTTTGGTCATGAATGGTATGTCACACCCTTGGTTTAAAAGAGTAATGACTAATTTATCAACACACTCATTTAGTCAGTGAATGTTTATTTGATTTTCCTTGTGTGTTTGTGTGTAATTTATTTGTTTTATTAGTTTTATGATGTTTTGTTACTAGATTACCCTATTTTAGTATAATATGCTTCTCACTTAACTCTTGATTATTAATATCATGATTTTAAGTTATGAAAATTTGTATTTGAATTGAAATTAAATTAAGTTTATAATGTCTTACATTTAAAACCTGATTGTCTATATCTTATTTTAAGTTTTATACATTTGAATTTTAAATTTAAATTTAGGAATGTTAAAAAACAAGTCATATCATGATTCATGTATATATTATGATGCATATTATAATGTGTCATATTAAAAATAAAGTATCAAAGTTTTAGGGAATGCTAAATAAACTATCTATATCTATCTAATCCAATTATAGCTCCAAGGTGAATCTCATAATTACATGTAAACTAGTCCAAATTCATATGTTCATCTAACATATGAGTTTTAATTGACCTTAGGGCATCCCTAGGTAGTGTAATTCGCCATATTAAGTCTATTCAATTATCATTTTTGTTATTTTCTCTAGTCAATTATTTTAATCTGACCAATTTAATAATTCACCTTTGTTGATCAATTAATGAAATTAAGTCCCCTCATTTAAATCATTCTTTTAATCAAATTCCATAAATTTTATTAATTACATTAATCATTTATATAATTATAATTCTATGTAAATGGAGTTATATTTTCCTTTCAATTATTAATTATTCCTTGTTTTTCTCCTTCCAAAGGGCAACTTTATTCATTAAATAATCTTGGGATCCTAAAAATATTCTATTAGGATCTCATTAACTACTAAATAAATTAATAAGAAGGATTATTCTCCACCATTCATCTTAGGGGTAAGATTAAGGGCCAATAATAAACCTTGTGAGATTTTTTAGGGGAAAATTTTCAACCATTCATCTTGAAAACAAGGTAAAGAACCTACATTTATTATACATATGCTTTATTGGGAATGATTCTCCACCTTTTTTCTTGGAAACAAGATTGAGGGATCATATTGAATCTTAAATAGATATTTTAAAGATAATTATCCACCCTTAATCTTGCATGAAATATGGAGGGATTATAATATTTCCCTTTTGATATTTTTAAGATTCATCATTAACCCCTCATCTTGGACAAGATGAAGGGATCATGTTATCAATCCATGTGTTGATCCATGTGCCTTGTTGAGGATGAATTATAAACCATCCATCTTAGAGTAAATATGAGGGGTCCTCATTGATTTTTTATTGTTATAAACAAACCCCTTCCATTTTAAATTCAACATGCTCATGGTTTATAGCGAAACCCTGCCATTTTATCATGCTAACTTGTTCATCAAAGGTCATGCTTATCAACTCAAATTTTCAAAATCTTAAATAATAAATTGTCTATTTTGGGAAATTAACATTAAAAAATATCATTTGAAGATATATCTAAGTCAAATCACACACAAAGATAAGGTTTCTAATGAAGAATTTTATTGTATTGATTTAATCTTAGCATTGTTATCTTAATATTTATATGTCCACAAGGTCTTAGGTGTATATTATTAGTTCATATTTAATTATATTATTTGAAATTATTAAATAAGTAGAACTATTAATATGTATATTTTAATGATACAATAATGTTAACTAATTTATAAAATATTTGGATTAGATATAGTACTGGGATCCTAATGGATTACGAATTTGGGAATAATAGGGATGAACTACCAAGTGATATTAATGTGATTTAATTCATATGAAAAGAAATTTGAACTATAATAATTTAAAATAAAATAATTAAATATAATGAGTTTTAATTAGATGAAAATGCAACTAATAATAATATTTATAACATAATTATTTTTACTACAATCTTAGCAATCATTGACCTAACACTACTAGATCTTTAGTATATCATTGAAAAAAATTGGTTATATTTGGGTATATTTTAGTGGGCCTTCCACCAAAAATAAATAATCATTATGACATTAAATATTTTTCATGTAGACAATTACATAACATCAGGAATTTTAAATGGTTATATGTGTATGTGATTAAGGTTAAGCATAACATACAAATGATTCTAGAAGGGGTTTTTTTCCATTAGATTAAAAGTTCATATTGTTATACAATGGTGATGTGTCATATAAAGAATTGTAAAGTACATGTTCCCATACTATAAATAGATAAATAAACTAACCATCAAATATAGTTTTCATGTTCTTTTAATTGATGATGTAATAGATTATTTAAATGAAGTTTTTATATTTCCAACATGCACTACAATGTTTATCCCAAATTTTAATGTCTATTTTTTGCATAAGTATATAATTTAAAAATATTTAACATATTGGGCATGAATTCCCTTTTTATTCTATGAAATTTAATGTTTGAAATTATATGTAAAAGATTCAACATGATGTTATTATGTGGTATTTTTATTTTAATTCACATAAAGTAACATACATAACTTTTTTGACATTGCCAATAATATTAAAAAAATGTGGGACTCACATTTACACATGCTATAGAATAAAAAAAATCTAAAAACTAAGAAACTTAATATACAAAATTAATAGAGGAAAAGAGGATTTTAGTATAGAGGGAAAGGATTTGTTATAACATGATTTGATTTTGAAAACTATTACATTTAAAAGAGGACAAACCATTATTCACAATTCATAATTAAATTATTTATTAGTTATTATAGTTTATATAGTTTTTAAAATTTTGAGTCCCCTACCTAAATATTTATGCTAGTTTATTTTATAATATTTTTAAGTGCACATTTTTTATGGACAATAATATTTTTTAGAGGATGGATTCAGGTAATAATAGTTTTGATTGAAACTATAGTAGGGTATATCAAGTTTTTATTGTGATTATATTCAGATATTTCATTTTATAGTTAATTTTTAAATAAGGTATGACATAATGTATTAGAATGACTTATAATCATTTCATTAGGGAATATCACATTTCTATTGATATTTATTTAAAGTATATCACATTTAACTCATAATAGATTAGGGTATTCCATAATAGTATTATAATATCATGTAATAATTACATTACTTTCTAAAATATTTGTTAAGGAGAATTTAATATATATTGTAATTTTTTCATTAGTTTGTTAAATATTTTTTTGTGGAATATTTTTCATATTATGTAATCATCGTAGTTATTTTTAAAATATTTATAAGGGTACATTTTGTATATCATGTAATCATTGAATTACTTCATTAAATATTTTTAGGGCATGATTTTCATATAATTTAATCCTTGCATTAAATTTACAAATATATTTTTGGATAGGTTTTGAATTCATTTTAATAAGTGGATTATGGGTTCTTCATATAGATTAATCATTGCATTACTATATCAAATAACTAACATGCCTTACCTATGTTTTCACTTATATATAATGATATTGTATAATGTAAAACTCACTCATTGCATTAGGATAACTTATCATTGAATTAGGTTCATCTCACTCATTTCATTAGATTGAAATAACTTATTTTGTTAGGATATCATGTAATCATTGCAATATCTATCAAAAAATAGAATATCTTCGCTATGCTACCACATTATGGACATGAGATTATATTAGCGTCAAATTACTCATTGCATGAGGATGTCATGTAATAATCTCATTTTTTATTGAAAAATTGACATGTCTCTCTATTATACCAAATTTTCACATGATATTTCATTAGGGTCAACTCATTAATTTCATTAGGATATATTGTAATAATTTCATTAGTTTCATAAATAATTTAATGTTTTAAAATGTTTGAGCATTAGAAAATATGTTAATTATTTATCATTATAGAATGATATGTTAGTAACTTTAGTATATATTTAACTGTCACTAACATGACATATGATTATATTATTTTGTCAAACAAACATTGGATTATATGGTTTGTTACAAATATGATCTCAAACATTTCAAAATGATTAATCCCTATGGAACACAACTAATTAACTATATATTGAATATAGGATATTAAAAAAGTGGGTGAATAAAATGTGACCTATATCACATAAAACCATCTTTAAAATTTAAAAAAAAAAAAAAAAACATTTTCTATATATCCTATAATGAATTTAGTCTATGATTAGGTGAAAGAGTTTGAGTGCATGTTATAAGCATGTGTTTTAACCTAATTTGGTATTAGAACCCATGATAGGATAAAAACTAGTATATGGATTCATATTTATAGATATAACATTTTAGTATGAATTTAAATCTTAAAGCTTCAAACATATTACAATGATTTGAAAAGTGGTATATGATAAATATATTAAGTAAAATAATTGGTAAGTAATTATATCTTCTGATTGAATATATGACTATGTATAAATTATGATAGTTGAAAAAAGACTCAATCATGTTCATAATTCATCCATATTTTTAACTTTGTTTATATTTTCATAGGGTTGATTCCATCGAATTTGGGTCACTATCGACTATTGACACTTATATGTCACGATTTTTAGTGACATGTGCGTAAATGAGGGAATGTGAATGTATGATCACCTTCACATATATTTTAATTTTTTTCATGTATGATGTCATAAATTAATAATGGGTTCATCCTCATAAATTAGTCTTCACCAACTTGAAACCCTAGGTATGTTTTTGAGGCCTAAAAAGATACAAAACCTGAGAAAGTGTAATGGGTTAAATGGATTCCAATCACCTCCATTTATTATTTACAATTACCTACATATTTAATACTCTAAGGAATAAAATAAATACATATGTATTTCTCCCACATAGTATGACTGTGAAAGTTTACTCCTTGGATTTATGAACACAACTATGTATTTGGATTTGATAATTGACAATGTTTTCTTTGAATTATGTTTATCGTGCTTTAAAATTGGTTTTGGTTTTTTCTTAATGATATATTTATAATGTAATAATTTATATATGTGTACCATATAAGTGCCAAGTACCCTAACTAAGGCATTGTTTTTTATGTGCAAGGTTCTAATTGTGTAATTTATCACATAAATAATATGCTAGGAAGATGGGTTAACCCTAAAGAAATATTTGATTTTAAAAATTGTTTGTTACTAGGATATGGATAATAACATAAAGATTAGGACAATATAAACTGAGGATATTGACCCAGTTTTACAACATTGAGAAATGTAAAATAGTCCTAAATTATGTATATTGACATGTCTATATAGTATATTATGTCAGTTGAAATACACAAAGAGGTTACTTTAAATGTGTAACGACATACCATAATGGTAAAATTCATATGGTATCATATAAATTTGAGATAATTCGGATCATATTTTTTTACACAATTCATATTTGGTAAACATATCTCAAAACTTTCATTGTAAATACTTAGTATTAGATTGAAGTATCTATAGATTCCCTCCTTTTATTATAGTAATAGAATTTATATAGTAAAATAAAAAGGTATACCTAAGTGTTTACAACACAATTTTTCTATGGTAGGATCTCCAATTTTGCAAGTAACTCAAAATCAAAACCTACAAATAAAATATGGTAGTTAATGTCCATAAATTGAAATTTGAAATATAAACTTGAGATTAAACATTTAAAGAGCAAGGAAGAAGTATGCATATGTATTAGTGAAAAACATGTTATCCCTATAATTTTTTAGAGATGATGCTTCATTATTTAATCTTAAATAAAGTTTATTTTCTAATGAAGCTCTTAGACATTGGTTTTTTTTGTTAAAAGATGGATAAATTAAGGGTGATCAAATCCTAATCTTGTGTTACTAATCAATCCCTTGGGTTGTTAATGCAACATATTCATATACATTGAAATAAATATATTATATATTAACCCAAATAGTAACTTAGATATAATAAATAATGGGAACTAGATGGTGGGTTTTTTATAAGTAATTCCATGGAAAATTTTAATCACTAAATTTAAATGTACATTATCTGAAAGAACATAAATCAACCACTTACTTAGTGGAGATTAAAAAAAAATAGTGTTTATTGAAAAATGTGTAAATATACATGAATCAATATCATGCTCCTTTGGAACTATGTAAACTATATACATTCATATTTTCTATATAAATGATCCAATATCATTCATCATAAATCTAAAAGTGTGTATATGTGCATGAGATAGTATGATTCCCATTGAATCTATACCAATTTATATAGAATTATATGGTTGAATATAATAACTTATATCTCAAATGTATGTATATTTATAAATGTGTAATTCTTACTACTATATATTGTGTGCACATATCCATGCATATGTACTCAAGTGTGTATAAATTTGTTCTCGAGTATTTATAAATTAACTGCACATGCATGCCCCCAAAGTTTTTACTTATGTGTATAATATCAATCATGTAATTGATATATTTTGATATCTAAACCATTATGAATCTCTAAAATTTGTATTTTAATTCTAAAATCATGAATGATTATCTCTATGGAAATAACATTGTAATTTCCCCCTTCTTAGACTAAGGATATGTCTTGCAAGTTACTCATATCAAAGTATAAGTTAAATATTTCATGTTGTGTATAGATATAAAATCATTCATATTCATGTGAACATGTGGATACTATCTCATCATAATAATGTGTATTTTAATGAATGCATGTATGTAAAATACACATATAAGATTCATTATATATATATATATATATATATATATATAATGAATCCCCCAGTAGTAACTATCACTAAAATATAATTAAATAAATCTATAGAGTAAAAGTGCATGATATTTACCATGGAACCACTCAGTTTCATCAAGATCAACTAGAAAATATATATAAAGAGTTAGTGTCACACATAAGGCCAAGGGAATCATTCAAGGGATGTGAATATGTTATAATAAACAAGGATAGGGACCACACATAAGATATAAAAAATATGTCACAAACAAGGGACATAAATATGTCACATCAAATAAAGATTATGGCTACATGTAAAATAAATAAATATGGTGCATATAAGGTACATAAATATGTCACATCAAATAAGGTTACTTTCCACACATAAGAGACATAAACATGTCAAAAACATGGGGCATAAATATGCCACATCAAAAAATACCAAGGGTCATATTTATGAGTCATAAAGATGTCATAAACAAAATACATAAATATGTATCATAAAAAAATGCCAATGGATTACACATAATAGACAAGCACAAGTAGCTTATCACATAAGAGAGTAATAATATCAATGAAGCATGGAATAACTAGATAATAGTCTACACTATCCATATGAATCCATGTCAAATATTCTTTATATATCATAATCATGTATCAATATGTAATATACAAATAGAAAGACATTGAAGGCAACATATATAGTTCAACATGGTAAAATTTATTTGAAAAATATAACCTGATATAGTGAAACTTGTGGAATCATATTCCCTCAATATTTGTATGGCCATTGGGTAGAGGAAATTGCAACATCTATATTTCCACATGTAACATATAAGTGTTACATCACATTCATATATTATTAAATGTATCTGTATATGAAAATAATATGCCATCTACCAAGCATGTGATAAATAACATATTCTAATATTGTAATCTAGTAATCATGTCATGCTCAAGGATTGGTTTTGGTATTTCTATAAATATTTAAATGTTTTTATTACTTAATTTTTCTATATTTTTTGAATATTATAAAGTAGTGATCATAAATCAGTGAGTAGGTCATCCTCATTGGGATTGAGGTTGATATCTCTTGGCTTGTACTTAATATTATGTAAATGTATTTTGTTTCTTCCACTGTCTCTTATTATTCATAATTTTTATTATTATTTTTATCTTTGAATATTTGTAATTTTGGTTAATACCATTCACATTATGTTAAATCCTAATTTTATTTTCTTCAAATAAGAAGGAAATATATTGATCTACATTATTTGATGTGTTTTTCATTAGGTATAACCATTATAAACCTAATAGTAGAGTCAAATATGTAGTATAAGGTGTCACCCATATACACATATTAATGACCTTTAGACCACAAGCAATTGGTATGGTAATATGTCCAAGGAATGTTCCATGATGCAAATTGAATAGGTTTTTTATGTTGATCCCCAAGTGTCATAATGTGACAATAAAAACATTTGGGAGTTGGTATTCATTAGTTTGAATATGTAATGCATGTTTTAATGGTCAAATTATCATTTTGATGTTTTTTTACTATGTTTAAAAATGATGTATCTACAAATCTTGATGTGAGTGGTTCTAGTTGACCCTATGTTACCTTAATAAATTCTTTCGTTCTAATCTTTACGTATATTATTTTATAATACATCATAATTATGTGTGATATTTAATATGATTTTTGATAATCATAATATCATATTCCCTATTGATGTGAAATACATCACATGATGCCATGTCTATTAAATGTTAATTTGATGAGATTATGATCATGTAATATTTTCAATATTACTCCTAGTTTATCTTGTGGAATTGTTAGCACTTGCAATGGTGTGGGATTTATTATATCTGACATCTCCACATTATTTAATAAAATGTATATTTGATTATTTTCTCAAGTCATGTTATTATTTAAAGTCTCATTCACCTAATCTAAGATAATATTATGACTATTTTTTTTGCATTTTTAATGTAATTATGATCTTTCATTGATGCCTTTCTTTTGACCTCAGATGATTTTGAGTAGCTATGAATTTATGATTTATCCCTTTTTGGTTGTATATGAATTTTTCATATAATATAAAACCCAATAAGTGTGAATAAAGTATGATATAAATAATCATATGATTAAAGTTAAAACCGCATAGTTTATCATTTATCATATTTGCCATGTTAGTATCATCATCATTACTTTCATAATAGGTTGTGACCATGCCATCTTGACATTATAAATTAATCACTAAAAGAAGATAATCAACAGGTTTCAATTTCTCTATATTAGCTTTTGGTTCATGTAGTATATTTGTTTTTTTATGTTATGATTGGTTCATTTTACTTTTCAATACTTGATTCCCGAACGTCATATGTATTCATATGTGCTACTAGAATGGGTTGAGATATTATTAGTATTATTGTTGTTGTTATTATTATTATTATTATTGTTATTATTATTATTATTATTATTATTATTATTATTATTATTATTATTATTATTATTATTATTATTATTATTTGAATCTAACTACTATTTGTAGTAAAATATTTATTCAGTGGTCCTGGCCAAGTCACCTAGAAATGTGACTTGTGAAAGACTAGTGGAAGGTCTCATTCATCATGCCAGAGGAGGGTAAGGGCATCCTCCTCTCCTTCTTCAATTGAGTGTATGCATGTATGTAATGTGATCCAATATGCCATGTTAGTATCATCATCATGGGGCACCCTAACTCATCTAGTGTTGATAACATGGACCTCCAAATCCATAATCCCTTGTGGGTGAATAACATGAACAAGATTGTAACTAGTACAACCTTAAATTATAGGGGAAGGAATACAAAGATTAATGCATCCCCTTTAGTGTTTATTGATTATAAAAGGTAAATCAGAATGGAATTTGTAATAATAGGATTTGATAAAAGCTTGTGGATATTCATTGTTAATGTTTACCTTATTAATTCATCTAGACTTTATCCATTTGATTATATGATTGATCAATATTTAACATAGGCAAGTGGATCAACATGAAAATATTACTATAATGAATTTAACTAAAAAATAAAAATAATATAATGAATTTAATTAAAAAATAAAAATAATATTCATTCACTATAGCCATGGATAATGTGTATTATTAGGGAATAATCAGAAATTAGGTCTAAAAATAAAATCCTAATGCTAAAATATAAAACTTAATGGGATACTTAGGATTTGATATGGTTAGATAAATGTATGAATTCACCAATATGTTTTACCATAATTTTGTTTAATAAACCCTAATAGGATATCAACTAGTATGTGAATTGAGATTAATAAATATGACATTTAAGATTGAATCTAAATGTAGAATCGTATAATGTATTAAAATTATTAGATAATTAGTATATGGTAAATATAACAAGAAAAATAAAAGGATTTTTTAACCCTTTTATTTTAATAAGACTTAAACTAATGAAACTAAACCGTTGAAATAGAAATGTTGATATGCATTGGTAGGATATTAAAATACAATAAAATACAATATATTACAAAATTTATATAAATTAAAAAGTCTCTAAAAATATTAAATCAGCTTCAAGATGTGCAAACCTCCATATAATAGATCAAATTTTGAATTGTTAGGCTTATCATAACTAGAAACTATACAAATTAACCTAAAATAAAGTTGTATTGGAAAATAATAATTATAAATTTATTGGGACAAGTTTGTGGGAGGTGGATAAGGTTGTACTATGGATTTGTTTTCTTACTTTAATCATGTCTTGATTAGTTATGTGAATGATTTATTGATCTAGGTCTATGCAATCACCTATAAGGGTTGACTAATGAATCATGTGTTCTATGTTATCACACATAATACCTGTAAAATATAGAACCCTAGCCATGCACATGAACTAAATAATAATTAAATAAAAGCTGAAATATAAATGAGTTATTTAGGATGGTTTAATTAGCCTTATAAACCCCTTATAATTGAGCACTACCTACTTAGCCCAAATGGGCCTCAAGACAATGCAATTATCCTTCCTATTGTGATTGTGTGATCCTTGATTATGTAACTAGAATTAATCTAGATAGAATATTTATTGAAATGATTGTAAATGAATGTCATTGACATATTATAAATAATATTCATTTGTACCTTAAAATAGTTAGAATGTTCTACAATTGAATTTGAATGAAGTATTAACCTTTTGCTCAGTGTGTAGTATAATTTTAAGAGAGATTGAGTGGGTGAATAATGAGTGGCCTTGATGTGATTTTTAGGATAATATTTGGAATAATATCACTAACCAAAATTACCAAATGCTTGGTAGAGCCATAGTGAAATGTCTTAATTGGAAAATGTGACCATTGGAGCATGGGGGACAAGGTCAAATTAGGTAAAAATTTTATAGTACATCCCTATATGACTAGTGTATACTTTTCCTATAATACTAGAGGCTATTACGATAGGTATAATAAGAACTTTTATGCTTAATAAGGCCTAATGTATCTAAAATAAGGATGCTTGTATTATATTTGTAGTTATTACAAGATAGTGAAGGATTTATTATAGATTTTGAGATAATGAAATAGAGAATATACCAAGGTTAACTCTTTGTCAAGAGTAAACATTATCAGACACGGCTATTAAATTTATTTGTCTTAATTTTCCCCCACTTTATCTAGATGATTTGCAAAGTGAAATTACTAGAGTAAAGTAGATTTGAACTTGAATATGTATACACACTTTGTCTTTGGATACAAAGATTGATTGTGAAAGATGCCTTAATTCAATAAACTTGCAATAATTCTACTAAAAGTAATATATTTATCATATTGATATTTGAAAATTTAAAATTTACTATTTTTTTTAAATGACATTAGGGAAAGTATACACATAAAAAAGTGTGAAACCTAATTTCCCTATAACTTGGAGATGAAGTGTAAATCCCCTTTTTGGGACATTTAGAGAAGTGATAAATTATGTCAAATTGAGGGTGATCAAGTCTCAAATTGAAAACCATTGAATTTTATTGATTTGGAAAGATTATATGCTCCAACTCTTAATTTAATGTATAGATTACTTTGTAATATATTTGAATGGGTGAAACCATAAAATTTAGCATGCTACAAGTGGAAAAAGTAAAACCATATATCATGAGTGTCACTATAACCTATCATGGTCCACTTGAAACATTGAGATGAATCACACCATTGTAAATGGATCTACATTCTATTTGAAACATTACAACCTTGAAACTTGAAACTTGAAAATTTGAAAATGGCATTGTATAAATGTGAGCATGAATTAATATCATGCCTCTTGTATCTATACTATATTTAAATGTTATCATAAACTTTTAATGTTTGAAACTTTACAACTTTGAAAGTTTTAATCTTTTACAACCTTGCAACTTGTAACTTTTGAAACTATTTGAAATCTATAATTTATAATTGTATGAATGGGTGAACATGCATGCCATATGCTTCCATAATATGATAATTATAAATCATATTTCCATTTGAAACTATATATTACCATAAATCTAAAATGTATAGCCTCATGAGGCTTGAATGTTCCAAGTAAGTGCATTGTGATGCCCCACTTTTGAGATGAGAGACATAATTTGAAAGTCACTAATCTCAAAATAAATCATATATGAAATATATATTGATTTATTAGTACTTTGAATTTTTGAAATTGATTATATCATAGTATTGAATATGTCACTGACTTTTCATATGAAACATGTGTTATAGAGATATAATTTAAGCAAAAAGGTAATGTATGCTTGATATGCATCATGGAACTAGAGCAATAACAGAGTATATAAGTGATGCATGAAATGAATCATGGAAACATAATAAAATAGATATAATTATTTATATGAATTGTGTAACCATATTAACAATAAATGAATAATCAAATAAGTGATTTCATAAAATGACATGTAATTTTCATAATATATCAAGCATAAAGCCCAAGGGGCCACATAAAATTTATGTATACATGTCACATAACACACAATGCCAAGGTCTACATAGAAATGTCATAATTATGACATAAAATAAATAATTTGAACATATAAGGCCAAAGGCCACACACAAAATAAGAAATCAAGTCTAACCTACAATGTAGTAAAATAAGAATGTAAAGTGAAGAATGTAATAAATGAGACTAGTATAGATCTATCATAATAATAAATGTGATTGTTAACAAGTAGTATATTCCATGTAATACATTTGAAAAGTGTGAGTGAGTAATATAACATTGTATGATTTAATCTCAACATATCATATAGGTTATGGATAAATAAAACTTGTTAAATAATTCAAGGAGAACATAAACATGACTCCAACTTAGTAAGGTTTTTTGGAAATAACATAATACTGACATCAAATAATTATTAGTGTAGTTTTTTGTTTTTCCCTATTTATTAATTAGAGAGATTGTATTTCTTGTGCATACATGGAGTTTTCCTACATTTGTGGGATAGGCTAGCTTATGTGGAGGTGTGTGTCATAGATGTGTTATAGGTGTCATAAGAATGTCATAAGTAACTCCCTTGATGGGAGTTACTTCTCTATTCTTAGCACCTTGTCACCACCTTTCATGGAGGAGTTACATTATATTCTTGGGGTGCCTTGTCCACCTTTTGTGGAGGAGTTATTTACGTACTCTCCTATTTGTATTCCTCACTTTGGCCATCTCATGCTAATCAAATTTTAGTTTTCTCCATTTTATCTTGTGTAATTTATCTTATTATGTTATTTTCAAATTGATTTAGCATCTATATGGTGTGCACTTGTTCATCTTGTGTGATCACATCTCCATTGCACTCACGTTATCCAGATTTTGGCAACAACTCTGATATGGTATCAGAGCAAGAATGGTAATATTGTGTGTGATTATTCTTTTAGCTTATTTTGAAATCAAGAGGAGTGGATTTATCTTTATTTTTTATTCTAGATTTGGTCTTAAAAAAATAAAAAAATTGTCTATATCATTTCTAGTTAGTTTCCTTGGGATCCTTGCATTTGGGTGTCTTCACAGAATACCACTTGTAGACAAGTTGTTTGCAAATAAAAATCTGTAGGTTGATGCACTTAGGCACCATTGTTGAGCAGAGAGCAAGGAGGTAGGTGCCAAACTTCTGGTTTGCACCCAACTTTTGCTATTATCCTTCAGTTGTATGGCATCCAAAACAACATTTTGCACTTAGTTTCTATCCTTCTAGTGCCCTCCAACAACACTCAATGTTGTAGTGCTTTTGTACTCCACACCATAGTCAATTTTAGTAGTCATTTGTACATCGCCCAGGTCTAGTTTTTTTTGTTTTTTGCAAAAAATTAATTTTCAAAACTACACCTTTTTTGGACGTCACCTATTGTTTGGTTTGTTGTTTAGAAACAAGCTACTGCACACTTTTGTAGCAAAGTGCCAAGTTGCCACAGTCCTCCCTACCATGCCTTAGTCTCTAGCAAGGTGCCTCAAATAGGCCATACCGACCAGTAGGTCAGCATTGCGTTTTGTCTTTTTGCAAATCTGGATTGTGTTTTATTTTTTGGTGCCCCCTCCTACTTGGCAACCCTTGGACATTTGGCATTCATCAAAACTATCTTTGCCTAATTCTTTTAGTTAAAATTAACTTTTAAAACAAAAATTAGTCAATTTGACTGAATATTCAGTTTTATAGACAATTTTGTATTTTTTGGGATTTGAATTTTTTACTTGTATCTTCAACCTATGAAGACGAAGGGTGAGGTCTGGGTTGGTGGGAGGCCAATTCTCCCTCACAAAAACCTCCTTTGGATTCCTCATTCCATACCAAATATAATGAATGGTTGGAAGGCCACTTTCTTCCCCATAACATGCATTTTTTTAATGTTTTAGTGTTCTTTTTTTCAAAAACACTAGTTTACGAAAAAATTATAACTTTAATATCTTGCAAATGATAGCTCCATTTTGGTGCCATTTTTTGTAAAAGTATTTGTAATTAAATATTCCATAGTGTAGGCTTGTTAATTTTTAAAAATGCACTATTTTATAAAGTGCTAAAAATTTGGGTCTCTCGAGACACATTTTCGATTGAGTTCGACGTTCTGTTTGCTTTAGTCTTGCACTAATTGTTCTAAGATGCATTCTCAGATGAGTATGACATCTTTTGAGAATGCAATTGCATATTTAGGGGGGGCTCAATATTTCATGGGGGTTTTATTTCTTTTCACATCTTGCAAATCTATGCTTTCATTCTCCTTTCTATATAAATTCACAACTTGCAATCAACACAACTTCACCTAAATTCAGCTAAAAATAGTTTTTTATCAACTTAAATCCCTAACACCCTTCAACTATAATGAATGGAAGGTTAAAATGTCAATCATTTTTATAAGTAAAGGGTTGTATAGGATCACCATGGGTACATAAATAGAACCCAATAGTGATGCTAAAAAGGTCAAGTGGTACAACCGTAGTGATGAAGCCTATGGATTACTGAGCTTGTCTATGTCTCCCAAAATTCTCTTCCATCTAGAATCCTCTCAAACTCCCAATGACATATGGGATACCTTAGAAAAATTATTTGGGAAGCTTGATGAGATGAGAGGTCATGAGCTCGAAAATGAACTCATAAGTCTAAGTCCTAGCAACTTTAACACCCTATGGACTTATTCACTAAGTTTAAGGCCCTTAGATTGCGATTGAAAGAATGCGGGATAGAGAAGAAAGATGATCAACTCATAATTTCTATTCTCACAAAGTTAGGTCCAAGCTATTCAGCCTTTGTCTCCACTTTCCATGCCACAAAAAGTGCCCTTGGCACTACATGGAAAATTCCTTTTTTAGATTCATTCATTGCTGACTTGACTAGGGAGAAAGATAAGCTAATTCAAATGGGAAAAATGATGTCTAGTCAACCCCAAGCTTTGATATCTAGAAATGATAAGGATAAGACTTCAACAAAGGAGAAAAAAGAAAAGAATAAGGATCAAGAGAAGAAGAAAGAAAACACCAATCCTGCCAAAAACAACACTGAGACTTCCTCTTCCAATGCTAAACCTAAGAAGGAAAAGGTTAAGTGTGCATATTGTAAAAAGATAGGGCATGATGAAAATAAATGCATGAAGAATAAAATAGATCACCTAACTCATCTTCTGGAGAAGAACAACATAGGTGTTCTTGAGTCCATCAAGCAGAATTCATCTACCCAAGATTCTACTAAGGCAAAAGGCAAGGGTAAGGAGAAAGAAAAGGGAAAGGCCCTTGTAGCTACAACAACTTCCACATCTTCATGGGTCATCAACTCAGGTGCTTCTCACCACATGGGCTTTTCACTAGTTGATTTTTCATCTTTAGAGCCTTGTAGCATGACTTTAATTAGTTTGGGTGATGACACATTAGTTTCTATTATAGGGAGAGGGTCAGTTGAAATGGAAGGAGGAACATTCAACAATGTTCTAAGTGTTCCTTCTCTTTCAACCAATCTCCTATCAGTATACTGAATCACTCACATTGGTCAGGGAATGAGAGTGGAGTTTTCACCAGATTTAGTGGCTATCAAGGAGTTGCATAGTGATACTACAGTGGCAGTAGGTAGGGCAAATCACCAAGCTAGGTTATACACCTTCTCACATTTTGCATCGAATTCTTCTCCAATAGCATTGTTAACTCATTGAAATGGAGTTAGAAAATTATGGCATGAGTGGTTTGGCCACCTTAACTACTACTATCTTGAGCAACTTTGAAAAAATGACATGGTTATTAGCTTGCCTCGTGTCTAATTCTCAAAAGGACTTTGTGAGGGGTACTCCCTTAGGAAGCATCCTGAAGCAAAATTTGACAAAGGCAAATCTTGGAGGGCTTCACAACCGTTGGAGTTAGTCCACAGTGATGTATCGGGACCCTTTCCCAAACCATATTTCACAAGGGCCAAGTACATCCTCACTTTCATTGATGATTTCTCTAGATACACTTGGATATATTTTCTCAAACAAAAGTCTAAAGTGTTTAAAAAATTTCTAACTTCAAGGCTCTTGCTGAGAAATAGACTAAGAAATCCATCAAGGTTCTTCAAACTAATAATGGAGGGGAGTATGTTAGTATCAAGTTTGAGCAATTTTGCACCATAGATGGCATTTATTTGTAGCACATAGTCACCTACAGTCCCTCACAGAATGGGGTTTCAGAATGCAAGAATAGTTTCTTGAAAGAGATGGGTACCTGTATGATTCACTCCAAATCCTTAGCACCATAGTATTGGGCCGAAGCCATCAATTATGCTTGATACATTCAAAATAGGGTTCCTCACAAAGCTTTGAAAGGGATAACACCCTTTAAATATTGGCATAAAAAGAAACTTGATGTTGAGCACCTTGGAGTTTTCAGATCCCTAGCCATGGCCCACTTTTTGAAGAAGAAACACAAAGCTATAGAATGTCAGTCCAAGCCTTGCATCTTTTTAGGATATTCAGATGGTATTAAGGGATATCACCTTCTAGATCTAGTCACTCATGAGTTGTTCATCAAGATAAGTGTCCATTTTTAGGAGAGTCCTAGAGACTCAACACTTGACACTTCTCCCTCATCGAATCTACTTCTTCATGATGATGCAGGGTCATCCACCTCTAGTCAGTTAAAGGATGAGGAGTTATCACTTGACTTGCCCACTTTTGGGCCACTTTGGGCTAGATAAACACTTGAGAGTGTTGGCACTTGGGTAGGAGATCCCATAGATGACATACATACTAGGGGGAATTTTCAGAGAGAACCACATGCCTTATTTGCTTCAGTTTTGGATCCACATACCTTTTGAGAGGAATTAAGGGTACCTGAGTGGGATAATGCTATAGAGGAAGAATATTCTTCCTTAATCAAAAATCACACTTGTGATTTGACGTCACTTCCTAAGGGAAGAAAGATGGTTTGATGTAGGTGGATATATCAGACCAAGTTTGTAGCAAATGGGTTGGTTGATAAGTAAAAGACATGATTAGTCACTAAGGATTTCTCACAGGTGGTAGGCATTGACTACTTAGAGACCTTTGCACCCATTGCAAAGATGACTTCTATCTAACTCACCTTGGCTATTGCCACAACACATGATTGGGATGTGTATCAAATGGATGTGAAGAGTGCCTTTCTTCAAGAAGACCTTGAGGAGGAAATCTACATGGAGTAGCCACCAGGATTTGTTCAAGATTCTTCCTTAGTATGCAGACTTAGGAAATCTATCTGTGGCCTCAAATAGGCCCCTCAGGCTTGGTATGCCAAGATGGATTCCTTCCTTCTCACAATAGGTTTCACTAGGTGTCATTTTGATCCCAATGTCTACTTCCTATGGCAGGATGATTCGCTCTTGATTTTGGTTATATATGTTGATGACCTTATGATCACCATGAGTTGTTCATCAACTATTTCAATGGTGAAGGCATATCTTCAAGATAGATTTGACATGACAGACTTGGGTTTGTTGTACTACTTCCTTGGCATGAAGATCTCACAGTCAGATTTAGGGATTTCTCTTACACAACCTAAGTATGCTCTTAACTTATTGGCTCAGTTTCACATGGCTGATTGTAAGCCATCTTTGACTCCCTTTCTATCAAGAGTCAAGTTTGAGGCTGATTGTTCTTTACCATTGGTTGATGCCACTCAGTATCGACAACTTGTTGGTAGTCTCATCTACTTGACTCACACTAGGCCTGACATATCATATAAAGTGGGACTTGTCTCCAGATTCATGCAAGAACCTCATGAGATACATTTGAAAGTAGCTAAGAGGATCTTGCATTACATATAGGGTTCACATAGATATGGGGTTCATTACAGATTTGGCATAAAGGTTGATTTGGTTGCATATATAGATTCAGACTGGGTTGGTGATTCACAAACTCATAAGTCCACTTCTAGTTACAATTTATCTCTAGGTTCTGGTCTTATTAGTTGGTCTAGCAAGAAGCAGAATGCTATTTCTATATCATCCAAGGAGGTAGAGTATAGGGGAGTTATTAATGTAACTACTGAGGCTATTTGGCTTCAGGGGATTCTTTCTGAGTTTGGCATTCCTATCAAGCAACCCACAATCATTTATTGTGACAACCAAAGTACCATTCAAATTTGTAGGAATCTAGTTTAGCACCAGTGGACCAGGCACATAGATATTCACATGCATTTCATTTAGGAGCTTATTCATAGTTAGGTCATTGACTTGATATTTTGCTAGTCTTTGGAACAGGTTGCAGACATCTTCACCAAACCTTTCACTGAGAGCAAGTTCATTCATCTACGAGCTCTTCTTGGGGTGCAGTCCACATCTACAATAGTATCATCTTCTGGAGGGGCCTTCTAGCCTCTTCTTTTCTTTTATGTCTCTCTTTTGGGGGGGGAGGTTTTTTCCTATGGGTTTTCTCCTTTTCTCTATCTTATGGGAGATTGCATTTGTACATGGGTACCTCATCAAGCCTAGTTGTTGGGACCCATTTTATATTTCCACACTGCCCACCTAAGCTTCACTTATGGGGGGTATTAGTGTAGATTTTTATTTTTCCCTATTTATTAAGTAGGGAAATTGTATTTATTGTGCATACATGGAGTTTTCCTACATTTGTGGGATAGGCTAGCTTATGTGGAGGTGTGTGTCATATATGTGTCATAGGTGTCATAAGTAACTCCCTTGATGGGAGTTACTTCTCTATTCTTAGCACCTTATCACCACCTTTCATGGAGGAGTTACATTCTATTCTTGGGGTGCCTTGTCCACCTTTTGTGGAGGAGTTACTTACGTACTCTCCTATTTGTATTCCTCACTTTGGCCATCTCATGCTAATCAGATTTTGGTTTTCTCCATTTTGTCTTGTGAAATTTATATTATTGTGTTATTTTCAAATTTCTTTAGCATCTATGTGGTGTGCACTTGTTCATCTTGTGTGATCACATCTTTATTGTAGTTGCATTATCCAGATTCTGGTAACAACTATGATAATAATCATGTGAAAGTATGTCACGTATCACACTCAAATATCTTTTGAAAATAATTATTTATTAAAATGGAATAATTTTTTATTAAGGTTAAAGGTGGGGGTTTTTTTTACAAAGGACCCCAATGCATATCAAAAAAACAACAACAAAAAATAAATAAGAGGACTCACTAAGTACTAAATTTATACATGACTAAATAGTCATAGAAACATATGCATAATAGCCATAATACATCCCAAGGAGAGCTTAAGTAACATATAATATAAAAAGTAACAAAAAAATAACCAAAAACATTCTACATATCTAAGGTTCCCATGACATCCTCCCATCATATTTTCATGTGTTTTAGATTTGAGTCAATCTAAATAAGCATCTTTTTCTTATTTGTGTCCTTAAAACATTCACTACATTAAAGAAACTTACCCTTTTCATTTGAATATCTCTTTATATCTATTAGTCCTCCCATATGAGATATTAAAATCTCCAAATTCTAAATTCCTTCATGCATGGAAGCCTTACTAAAGTTAACCAATTAGTTGATGTTGTTCTTAAGCTTGTCATTTTAAAATTCTAGGGCACTAACCCTATCTTTAAATATTTGAATCTAGATACTATAGTCTTTATTAACATCTTTCTAACTTAATACTTCATTATCATGTTATAAAATGTCCATTCTACCTTTGAGCTCTGACAATTCCCTCATAAACCACCTCATAATAAAATTTTGAAAATCTAATTCTTTAACAATTTTGTTTACATTTTCTAGAGTCAAAAAATGCATTTAAATTTCCATTAAGATCATGAGATTTAGTTCTTAGTTCTTCAAACTATTTCTCATTAGAGTAATAACTCACTTTCCTCTTACCCATGTCAACATTGTTAGTTGAAGTCTTATTTTTCTCCCTTTTAGAGACATCCTAGGTATTAGTCTTCTCCTTATCTCTAGCATTATCATCAACTAAGATAGACTACCTAGTTGAAAGGCTAGTTTTCCCTATGTTTTATACCTTATGACTAGTCCCTAAAGGGTCTTTAGCATCATTTATTAGCTGATTCTTAATACTAATCCCTTGGGATTTAAGGATGTTCTTGTTAATACTATGTTATTTATATTTATTAGTATTACTACCTTGATACTTAATACAAATATTCTAGACTTTTATAAATTTATCTTTACCTTTTTGAAGTTTATATATATTATGGGTAACTTGTGTCATTCCTTTGAAATATATATGAATGAGAAAAATGACTCCTTCATACCTCAAAACCAAATATTTACCCTTTTTGATCTTTTTCAATGGAGATTTCCATAGAAATCTGATTGTATAAAGGTAAACTCAAAGGAATAACATCTATAAAGCAATTAAGAAAAATAAATAGAGAACAATACACAACATTGAACTTACCCTCTAGTGTGATATAATACATGATATAGAAGGCCACATATCCATAAAGTCTCAGCAATATTTCATAGTCAAAACCATTATGCAACACCTCCAAAGTTTCTCCCTCCATAAAATGATGTTTTTATCTTTATTTTAATATCTACCAATTTTGTATACTTTGATTACCTTTATTTTTAGCCTAGTGATGTGAGTGATCAATTCCTTAGAGATGTCAATCAAGACCCTATTTATATTCAACATTTTATTATCCTAGGAGTTATAAAATAAATACAAAACATGTTTATCATGTCATTTTATTCTCTACATGAAATTTTCCATTCTCTCTATTTGGAGGATATCCCAAACCTCTTCATTGTTTTGAATTTCCTCTAGCATCTTGGGTTTAATTATATTAGGGATACCCATGAAGAATAATTTGTTATAGTTTTTTTAATTAAAATAAGGTTTTATAGAATTCCTAAGATGTGAAATGATAATTCAACTTAAGTGCCTCATTCTAGGCCACTTAAAGCCATTATTGAGTTTCCTAAAATATTGATAAGCCTTTAATACATGATGTATTCTCCCTAGAAAATATAGAATATTCTCTTTAGGAACATTAAAAAATATAATGGGCATAACTCGAAGAACATTCATGACAGTAAAAATAGACTTAAAAATAATGTTCCGATGAACATTATTTTTACAAGTGGAGAAGACCCCACATTTTCAACTATGTTGAGCATCATAAATAAAAACTTCCCCATCTATCCTTTAGCATATATCTTGAACTAAGTCATCTCTCTTGGTCCAGCTTATAAAACTAGTAGAACTAACTCCCTTGCTGGTGAAACAATTAGAATATGTATTGCCTTGATGGTAAATGTGTTGAATGGACACCTCTTGATGATATTAAAAAATGGATATAGACTCATATATAACCTATTTTATGCTCGACATCAAAACATTTATATTGGAAATATAATTTATTATATTCAATTAGTTTCCCTTAATGATGAGATGATGAAGACCCACTTGTTTAGCCAATTTTATTCCCCAAAGGGAAGTAAGAGCTTTTTTTTTATGATTAAATTTGACTATCATGTCACCAGCATAAGTAGCAACAAACCTTCCTTGGGGGTCTTTCAAAATCCCTCCTCTTCCTAAGGTCCTTAGATTTCCTTTGGAGGCCCCATCAAAATTTAACTTTGTCCACCCAATAAGAAGAGGCTTCCATTTAGTCCTCTTTCTTATTTCATCTTTGGGATCAATATTTCCAATGCACAATGAATTGATTTTCAAATTTAAATCCAATTTTTTTTCAAACATTTTAAATTTTTTACCATTTCCACTAGTCATAGCTTTAAAATTTTCCACAATAGCCAAAAAAAAATTATTAGCTAAAACCATACTTGGGAGATTTTTATTCCTAGAAATTCTATCATTTATTTCATCCCAAATTCCCCATATGACATGAGGAAAAATAAGCTTCCATATTTTCTTAAAGAGATCATTTTGAAAAGGACACTCCCAAGATTTCCAAAAGTCAAATAGATAACCAACAAATTCCCAAAATACATTAAATTTGTTAAGGACGAAGCTCCATACCTCATAGGTAAATGGGCATTGAACTAGAAAATGGAATAAAATTTCATTATCATTTTCACACAAAGGAAACGTATTGATCAAAGTGAACCCTTTTCTCCTTAAATTTTCCATAGTCAACATTTTATTTTGAACATATACCCATAAGAAAAGGTTATCTTTGGGTATGAGAAACATTTTAAATAATCTATCATAATTCACTTATTATCTTAGAAGATTAGACACTAAATTATAACTATATTTGACTTGGTAATGTCCATCAATAGACTCTTTCCATATCAAATGATCCTCATTGATGGTTTTTGGTAAATGATGTATTCTCAAAAAATTATTCAGGTTAGTTAGAATTGTATGATCTTCCTATTATAAATTTTTGGTGCTCATAAATTTTCTAGTTTTTTTTACCTTTTATAATATACCAATAATCTTGAATTTGACTTCCATATTTATTTTGAATGTGATCTTGAATACACTACCATGATTATAAAGTGATTAGAGTATGGTATAAAATCCATGAGTTTTTATATAAATTAACATTGATACCATTTCTAAATTTCCATTTACAACCAAAGGAAATAATATTTTTATTAGTGTTTAGAAAATTCTAGAAATGAGGTCCATGAAAAAAATGTTCATCTTCAAAAATAAAAATAGGATCTATGCCATCCAAGAATATGAATCTTAAAATATTAACTCAAGTAATGGTGATTTTAACAAATCTCCAAACAAACTTAGAGAAAATAGATTAATTCATCCAATTTAATCTTTGAATACCTATACCTCTTTTAATTTTATCCATGTAAACATTTTCCCAAGCCACCAGATGAATTATATTTCTCTCTTCAACACCTATCCATAATTTTTTTTTTTTGAAATTTATTAATCTTATATTTTATTATCTTATGCATATTAAAAAGAGAAATAAGATAAATTGGAAGGATCTAAAAGACACTTTTGATACTCAAGAGTTTTCCTATCTTAGAGACAAGATTCCCTTTTCAACTAGATAACTTTATTTGAAATATCTCTACTAGAGGATTCTAGGCTATAATAGGGATATTATTGCTTAAAAAATGCCAAGATAAGGGGAATGAGTTAGTTTTATTTGGTATCCCAAGATCTAAGTTATTCTAGGTTGCCTTTCTAAAGTTGTATTGAAAAATAAAATAAAACTTTTTTAAAAATTTACTTTTTGGTTATAATCTTGTTCATACATAAACGTAAATTACGTTAAAAAAATTTCTTCCCTAATATATGCCTCTACCAGAAGAATGGTATCATTAGTAAATTTTTGATGAGATACCAGGTCCACATTTATCTCTCACTTATAACCTTTTAACTCTCCAATTTTTATTTCATTTGAAATAATTCTACTAAAACATTTAGCCATAATGATGAAAAGTAAATGGGATAAGGGATCCCCTTGTATAGTTCCTTTATCACTTTTGAAGAAACCTTGTGCCACTCCATTAAAAAAAACTAGAAACATGCAATTAAAAATGTAAGATATTATAATTTTCCTTAACATATCTTTGAAACCAAATAATCTCATGATTCTATCTAAAAATATCTATCCTAATCTATCATAATCCTTATCCATGTCTAATTTTATTATCATTCCAACACTTTCAATTTTATCCATTGAGTAAACTATTTCATGGACAACAATGATCCCGTCTTGGATTTTTATTTCAGGGATAAAACCACCTTATTGAACCTCAATAACAAATTACATAATTGGCTATAATATTAAAGATAAAATCTTGGTAATGATCCTATAAATAGATTTACTCAAACTAATAGGGTAAAAGTCATAAAAATTAATAACTCCTTCCTTATTAGGAATCAAAAAAAGAAAGGTGTGATTAAATTCTCTTAACATCTAAGTAGAATCAATAAATTCATTAACCAAATTCAACACATCATCCCTAATGATATCCCAAAAATTTTTATGGAAGGATATTGGAAATCTATCTATGCCTAGAGCTTTTTAGGGTTCATTTAGAAATAACAAATTTAATATTTTCATTAGATGTAGCTAAAATAAGAGGTGAATTATCTTCCTAGATTATCAAATATATAATGACATGCATAAATTATTTCTCAAATCTAATTATTATTCTTAAATGATTCTTAAACACTTTTTTGAAAAAAATCACACTTTCTTGATTAATGAGCTCTTTATTGGAAATGATTTCCCCTTCTATATTTATTATTTCCTTGATTGAATTATGATATCTATGTTTGAAATTGGACACATGAAAAAATTTGTGTTTATTTCCCCCTCCTTGAGCCAAATATTCTTTTATTTTTGTCTCCATTGACTCTCCTCTCTCATTGCAATTTTGTGATACTCCTAGATTAGCTATTTTTTAATTTATTTTGAGTCTCTACATTATAACTATTAATTTTTATTTTTAAATCAAGCACATAAATTTAATTTTTTTGATATTTTTTATAAATAATAACATTTCCAAAAAATGGTTTATTCCATTTTCTATTTTTTATCCTGGCATTCTTTAATTTTTGAGCCAACCGGTACATGGCCATACCATTCACAATCAGAGACCACCAATCAATAATTTTGTCATGAATCTCCAAATGAATGAACCACATATGTTCCACTCTAAAAGAATATCTATCCTCTTTATCATATTTTTCACCTATTTTCAATTATAAGGGATTATAATCTGACTCTACACATGGTGGAGATATTAAAAAGAAATCCTTTTAAACCAACCAATCCATCGAAATGAAAATTATATCATGCTTACATTGAATTTAATTTTATCCCAATCTCCTATTACTCCTAGTGAATTTAGAACCTTTTAATTACACATCAAACAAACCAATATCAATAATGAGAAAATAGAATTCCTCCATGTTATTTGAAAAATATTGATTTACTCTTTTTTTTATCACATAGATAAAAGGGAGAGTTAAAATCTCCATCCAGAATCCAAGAAAAATCCTTATAGGTAGTTCCTAAAAATCTTAAATTATCCCACACTTTTATACAAGAAGTATTAAAGTTATGGGAGTATATGTTTGAAAAAATCCATTGTCTACCATCTAAAAAATAATGAAAAGGACTGTTAAGTGATAAGGCAATTTGAAAAAAGGCTCCCAAATTAGTTTATTACTATCCTAAAAAGTAACGAGGTCCCTAAAAGCTCCTACCAAACTAGATCAAGTAGAATCAACATCCTTACAATAAACATTTTATTATTATCAAAGAAAACTTCATCAATTTTAGATTCTTGAATAACTGTAATAAGAGGTTTATGATTTCTAAAATCTCTAAAAAAATTGTTTAGAAGAACTATGCATTCCTCTAATATTCTAAGAAAATATTAACATAATGAACTAATGAAATAAGGATTACCTCCCTTAAAATCAAGTATGGATTGAATTCCATCTACAATTTCCTCATCTGTGATATTTTTAAACACTTTTCTTTTGGAAGATTTCCCAATTTTTGGAGGCATGCATAGGTGGTCCTTTGGTACCTCTCTTGATGGTAATATAGGATGAGAACTTTGTTTTGGTCCTATTCTTAGAGGTTGAATGGATATCTTAGGAGTCAACCTACCTAAATTTAGAATAGTTTGGTGATGAATCTATAGTATGATTTATCTCTTTTACTTTTTGATTCCCCCTAATAATTTCATGTTTGAGTCCTTGACATTATAAAGTAGAAGACATTAAAATATTTATTGATCCTATTACATATGTGCTAGTAGATATAACTAATTTGAATATTTTGGATTTTATTGAGTTAAAATTTCCTTTTCCCTTTATTATATCTTTAATACAATTGAATCTAAATCTTAAAAGTTGATCACTTGGTCAAAACTCAAGCTATCCACATGCCTTGTTTCTTTTGAGTCTACTACCCTAGATGTTTCTCATTTTCTAATATAGATTGATTACTTGCTTCCCAAAATACCTTTTCTAAAATATTATCTTCTTATGAAATTTATAATTTATCTTTATTGTAATCCCTTTCTAATAAAACTTCTAGATTTTGATGTGTTTCTATTTCTTTCAATGATACCCCTCCTTTCCTATGCTAGGAAGGTTTAAGCTGAGCTGATTTATGTTGAAGAATTATGGTGAGAAAATTAGATAGATGACCCAACTTGTGATATTTTCCATAGAGTAGGAAAAAAAATTCAAACTCAATTTTTTGGGTACAGATGCCAAAAGGAATGTGTAAAAGCACTAACAAAGGAATCTCTAGATTTACAAAAGTGTTCACATAAAAATGAGCATGCACGAATCTAGATTTGGATTTTATTATTGGATCAAAGGTGATAAAATAGCCAAAAGTCTTAGGTATGATGATGAAAATATCATCCTCCAAAATTTCAATTGGGATACCAAAAATATGAACCCAAATGGATATTAAATTGATGTTTTCTATTTTTAGATCAAAACATAGCTGTCATATATTTAAAAATAGTCCTGATCTTCTAAAAATTGAAGGATATCCTACTAAGATATGAGAATAATCATTATGGTTGTTAATTTTGATAATAAAAATCTTATTAACCATTTCCAAAATTAATAAATGAACTTTGGGTTTCCATTTTTCCATGGCCCATTATCTAAATAGGCCAATGTTAGGCCTATCCCCCATAAAATTTCCCACTAGCACTTGGCCCATTCTGGATGAGGCTCGATTAATGAGGGAAGTAGAGACTTTGATATGAATATATTTTACATCATTAATGGTCTCAATTTTTTATATAATATGTAATTCATTTTTGTCCCATGATAACCATTTGAGTTTAGAGATCCAAGAAGCCTTACATATATCTAATTTGGGTTCCTCCTTGTCAAATATGTTGGGACCTCCTTTCAAGGATATGTTTTATTTATTATTGTGAATTTGAGAACCTTAATTAATAAATCCTATCACTATCCCTTCCACCAACCCTATCAGCACATGCCCTATACCCCTCCCCCTCTCCATCTTCTTTCTCCATTTCTGAAGCAAGATTCACAAATTTCTCCCACCTATCACTTTTTTGTTCATCATTATTTATCACCATGATAGTGCATTGTTGTATATTATGAAAATATGGAGTATGTTATTTAATTGACATAGAATAAATAAAATATGAAAAGAAGTAAGATAATCAAATTTAAAAAAGTTTTAGGTCCTGATTTTGAATTTTATAAAAATATCTTTATATTTTTTAATTTTTTAAAAATATATGCATGTTTTTACATTTTTTTATAGTATTTTAAAGTTAAAAAATATTTTAAAGGAGGTGATAAGAATTAAGTTTTTAAAAATAGAAGAAGTGGGAGGGATTCAAATAATCCCCAACAAGGTGTAAAAGCCTAGTATGATAAAAGGAAGGAAAGTAATGTGCCCCCAATGTTTGTGTAACTCTAAGTCATAGTGATGTATCATGAATGATTAATTTATATATTGATTTACATGATATTTAATGGGGAATAGGATAAATTTTCTCATTTAATAATTTAAAATACAATATCATTAAATTTCCATATGGTGTAACATACACAAGAGTATGTGGGGTGCCATAGAGATACGTGTTTTGGATTGTTCAAATTAGTTTGAAAATTAATAAGGTAAGTACCCAAATTGAAAATTAAATACAAAGTATATATTTATGGTTAAAAAAGAGATAGGTAAAATAGGAATGAAAAAGAAAATAGTATATGTATAATTTAATATGTAACTAGATAAGCAATGATATCAGTGATGGGAATTTATTCATAACCCAAGGCATAGTATGAAAGAGTGAATTCCTATGATGAAGAGGTTAAATTGTATATGCCTATAAATATGAATATTACCCATATATTGTAATATAACCCTATGAATCACTACGCACATTATTAATTCATATTTTATCCTCATGTGTAAGAGAAGAATATATAACAACCTATACTCATACTTGAGATGAAGCCCTTGGAATAACATGTTGCGACTTAAGAGATGAATCCATATTTTTAAGTGTGAGTTTATTTTTAAGAGGATGTATCATCCTATGTGAATCAAACTAAATATTCTTAAGTGTAATTTCATCATGTTTATAGTTAAAATGGAGAAATGGATTCTTAAATATTAACATGCTCTATAATATGTTCATGCTCATTAGTATTTGAATAACTTATAATGTGCTTTGGAAGTTATGGATCATGCTCTTGAATAGTCAGATAATATATTTAATTACCATATTTCCTAATAATTATACTAGGTAACTATTTTATATAAGAATTAAATATCATTTAATCTAAAGGATATTCATATTGGGTTCCTTTAGTTTTGACCACTTGATTATCATGAATGTATTTGATGCATTTATGCATAATAGGAGGTACTAATCAAATATTTTTCAACCAAGGGTGCCTTTGTAGCATATCAAAAACCCTTGTGACTAGTATAACTAAGAATGGAGTAACAAATATAAGATGTCCAACTTGAAGAGGTGGAATATATACCCAAAAGTATCCTATATATGAACATCAAATACTTTGACATATCTAGAAACATCTTGTTTTTAATAACCAAAATAATAAAAAGAGATTTATGGCATGCACATTTTTAATTGATCCATTTTCTATCATGACATTATGGATTTAATATTTTTTAACATATGCTTGAATAAAAATTACATGTCTATTTGAATAATCATAAAAAGTATCACTATCATCTAATGTCATAATAGGATGTGATAATTGTTTTAATATAACTATACCAATAATGATTTCAAGTGGTTATCCATATATAGAAGTAATGCATAATACAATTAAGAATTATCATTGATATGTGATTCATCATTTGGAAAAGGATCATTTTACCTTTTTAGCTTTGCATTATCATTTGATTTTGGTTTAACCTCTTCAATAAGAGTAACAATATCAATGATATTATCATAAATTAGTTATTGAATCTTTTGCTTAAGATTGAAACATATATTTCTAGAATACCTAATACACCTATGATAATCATAATATGCATTGCCATGAATATTTATAGATTACATTCTAGATATATCTATCTCCATTGGTGGAGGAAGAGTGATTACATTGAATTTTAAGTGTTTTTTAAACAAAAAATGAGGAGGTAATGGAAATTTTGAAATTACCTCTTTGGTGAAGCCTATAATTCAATATTTTGAGGTGGCTATGAGATACCATTAATTCTAATTTTTTCTTTATTATTACTTTTAGTTTATTTGATTTTATAATTTGTCTTTCTTTGAAACTTTAAATTTGAAGT